>NW_025560133.1:0-176355 GCF_020424385.1 Procambarus clarkii | reverse complement strand
AGAGTTCCCATTGTGCAGTACTGGGGTGAGAGTTCTTATTGTGCACTTCTGGGGTAAGAGTTCCCATTGTGCACTACTGGGGTGAGATTCCTTATTGTGCACTTCTGGAGTGAGTTCCCATTGTGCACTACTGGGGTGAAATTCCTTATTGTGCACTTCTGGAGTGAGTTCCCATTGTGCACTACTGGGGTGAGATTTCTTATTGTGCACTACTAGGATGAGATTTGGTATAGTGCATTACTGGGGTGAGATTTCTTATAGTGCACTACTGGGGTGAGATTTCTTATAGTGCGCTACTGGGGAGAGATTTCTTATAGTGCTCTATTGGGGTGAGATTTCCAAGTGTGCACTGTTGTGGTGAGAGTTACCATTGTGCACTACTGGGGTGAGAGTTCCCATTGTGCACTACTGTAGTGAGAGTTCCAAGTGTGCACTACTGGGTGAGAGTTACCATTGTGCACTACTGTAGTGAGAGTTCCAATTGTGCACTACTGGGTGAGAGTTACCATTATGCACTACTGTGGTGAGAGTTCCCATTATGCACTACAGGGTTAAGAGTTGCCATTGTGCACTACTGGGGTGCGAGTTACCTGTGTACACTACTGTGGTTAGAGTTCCTATTGTGCACTACTGGGGTGAGAGTTCCAAGTGTGAACCACTGGGGTGAGAGTTACCATTATGCACTACTGTGGTGAGAGTTGCTATTGTTCACAACTGGGCTGAGAGTTCCAAGTGTGCACTACTGGGGTGAGAGTTCCAAGTTTGCACTATTAGGGTGAGAGTTACCATTGTGCACTACTGTGGTGAGAATTACCATTGTACACTAATGGGGTTCGAGTTACCATTGTGCACGACTGGGGCGAGAGTTGCTTTTATGCACTACTGGGGTGAGAGTTTCCATTGTAAACTACTGTGGTGAGTGTTACCATTGTGCACTACTGTGGTGAGAGTGTTGGAAATTTCCAACACTAATACAATACTGTTGTATTATTATTAACTATTACTAAAATATACTAATTACTGTAGTAACTAAAATTAACTAACAGTAGTGTTCACATGAACTAATAATTGTATCTGTACAATAATGCTGGAATTCTTACGTAACCAAGCTCCAGTATTGCGTCAGATTCTACCTAGTTAAACACATTTATATCCAGTGTGTTAGAGAATTGAATGTGATTCTCTAAAATCATCAGTATTCCGTGTGATAATTATTTACAGATAACTAACTCCCAAATAATGCCAAATTGAGAGTTTTTAGTTAGAATTGTTATCAAGTAATAAATTTACCGTCACGCGTGAATGCCATGGAGAATACTAAAATCATCTCCATTTCTTGTTTACCACCGCAAGACGAGAAAGTAATAATGTTTAGCTCCCTAGAATTACAACCCAGTCTTTATCAAAGCATTTTAGCCACAACTGCGCGAAATAATATTATTCGTGATAAATAATTTCTGTGGCGAATGCGGGACGCGGGGGAGAGAGGGAGACGCCATTGTGTGTGTGGCAACTGCAGCTCGAGGAGGAGAAGTCGCCAGTGTGCGGCGTGAAGACTTGTTGCGGAATTGAGCAACTAGTTTTGGTGTCAGAGTCTAGGACACGTTACGGTGAAGTTGTCAGCAAGATTTAACCTGATACTCATCACAGAACTAGTTAATTTGTTCTACGTGATCCGTCGTGACCGGCCAAATAAGCGCGTCGACATCCAAGTCAAGCTAGCGACCACGTGTTTGCCATTGTGACACTAGAGCTTGGGACGCGGTTTCGGCAAGCCTCAACTTATTCAGTATCCTTTTAGCTAAGTATATATAACTCCCTTTTGATACATCATTAGAGATTGTATATGGCAGGGTAGCTTGTCGTTACATCGAGCAACTTAAACAAAACCCATTTTAGTATTCTAAATTAATTTATTTCCATTTCCTTGAATATAGATATTTAGTAGCCTAGTACATTGCTACGTAATATCCCTTAAATTACAGCTCGCGTGTGAAGAATCCACGAGCTGTTACCTTACCCGTGTTATTCATCTCCCAGTGTTCTACGAGGAATTCCGGAGATCCCGAGGATGATTCGTAACTGATGCCTTTGAAATCGTCTTCAAGCTAAGACTTTTCGTATTCATTTAATTATTCAAAATCTCATTATTTTATCCTATCATTTTATTGGATACTGTGTACACTGGAGATAATACGTGTTTATTAGAATGATTAATTTCTGATGTTAATGATTCATATTTTTACTGGTGATAAATTTTCTATAGATTCTTTAATTGGTCATAAGATTAAGTTATTACACAATGAACTGAGAGAGAGGTGGACGACGACGTTCGTCCGGACGACGCCATCTAGTGAGGACGAGATTTACCGGCCATAGGGGCTGGTTTCCCGTCTTGATCAGCTAGTAACGTAGCCCCTGCTGACCTCTGGTGAGGTGATGCTTAGACAGCAACGCCATCTATGGAGTAGATAGGTGGGCATTTGTGTCTAAGCCTGTGAGTGAGGTGCCCTAGAGTGTAACTAGTACTGATGACTTGTCTGATTACAGAGTCGACCTGGGACTGCTGAATCGGACGGTGGGGCAGTCTACCCAAGGCAGCCTAAGTATCTCCACGTGTTTGCTGCAGAAGCTGAGTCACCCCCCGGATGAACACTGTTGTGTTATCCTGCCTGTGACGTGGCAGTTGAGGAATTGTCGTACCCGGGGCTGACTGGTGGAGAAGACTAGCCACTGGGGTGTTGTGGTGAGGAGAGTGATCTGTGAAATCACACGAGGCTCCTGCCTAGGGCTCGCAACCCTATTATCGGTCGTGGAGTGGCCTAACCAGCGGAACCAATTGGAACCTGCCAGCTACAGGCTGGATTTGTGGTTGAAGGCCTCCACGACGGTGCACCCAGTGGAACTGTGATTTGGCTGGCCTGTGGCCAGGGTAGACTCGAGAGAATCGAAGGATTCAACTTGAGGCCACAAGAAGAGGACCAGGGCTACTCCTCTCGAGCACCTTGGAACATTCCTGCGTCTTCAGAGGAAGACCATTCTGTATATTATAGTGTTTATATCCACCCCCCCCCGTGTGACTGTTTATATTTTTATTTATGATGGTGGTGTAATTACATATTTAAGTTTAGTGCCTTTGTCTCCCTTCCCCTTTAATTTACTTGCGTTACGGAACACACCCCTTGAAAGCCACTACTAACTTGGGGCCGGATACCCAAACTCTATTAACACCAGAGAAAGAACCCCGTTGACACCCAGTAGAGCCGTAACATAATTGGCATCCCCAGCGGGATCCGACCCCTTGTCAAGTATGTTTGACAGGGGTGGTGAAGTGGCGCAATCCCTGTAAATGATTCCCCCTGTTTGTGATTATTAGGACGTTAAACATCCTGTGCGGTGCTCGGAGTGATTCAGTGCAATATTGTAGAGTGCGGTGCTCGCTGTGATTAAGTGCAATATTGCGCAGTGCCGTGCCCGTTGTAATTACGTGCAATATTGGCAAGTGCGGTGTTAGGTGCGATAAAGTGCAATATTGACGTAGAACAGTGCTCGGTGCGTTAAGTGCTAAAGTGAAGCTGTGTGTTAAGTGCTAGTGCTCCATCTCAGTGACAATAGCAGAAAAAGCGACCATCGACGATCTGGACGATGTTCAGGCATTTCTGAACAGGGAGGACTGTGTTGCCAGATTAAAATATCTGGGGAAACAGGAACTAGTGTTAGTGAGTGCCTACCTGGAGATCAAGATACGTATTTTCGATTCGGTGAGGAACATCAAAATGGTCCCGAAGTTTAACGAGAAGTTTAGAAGTTCTTCGCGGCCTTCGAGAAAGTCGCAGCCTCTTTGGAGTGGCCAAAGGAGAATTGGGCCATCATGATACAGTCCGTCTTGACTGGGAAGGCCCAAATCGCCTACTCCACGTTGTCCCTTGATGACTCTGGCGATTACGACAAGGTGAAGAAGGTCGTGCTCATGGCGTACCAATTGGTACCTGAGGCGTACAGGCAAAAGTTTAGGAACCTGAAAAAGACCTCAGAGCACACGTTCACCGAATTCGCCACCATCAAGGAGCGACTTTTCCAAGAGTGGTGTGCCTCTCGGAAGGTTGACCACAGTAGTGTACAATGGGAAATCTCACCCCAGTAGTGTACAATGGTGACTCTCACCACAACAGTGCACACTTGGAAATCTCACCCCAGTAGTGCACTATAAGAAATTTCACCCCAGTTGTGCATTATAAGAAATCTCACCCTAGTAGTGCACTATAAGAAATTTCACCCCAGTTGTGCATTATAAGAAATCTCACCCCAGTAGTGCACTATAAGAAATCTCACCCTAGTAGTGCACTATAAGAAATCTCACCCCAGTAGTGCACTATAAGAAATCTCACCCTAGTAGTGCACTATAAGAAATCTCACCCCAATAGAGCACTATAAGAAATTTCACCCCAGTAGTGCACTATAAGAAATCTCACCCCAGTAGTGCACTATAAGAAATCTCACCCCAGTAGTGCACTATAAGAAATCTCACCCCAGTAGTGCACTATAAGAAATCTCACCCCAGTAGTGCACTATAAGAAATCTCACCCTAGTAGTGCACAATAAGAAATCTCACCCCAGTAGTGTACAATGGGAACTCTCACCCCAGAAGTGCACATTAAAAAATCTTTCCCCAGTAGTACACAATGGGAACTCTTACTCCAGTAGTCTCAGTGGTGTAGTGGCAAGACACTCGCCTGGCGTTCCTCGAGCGCTATGTCATGGGTTCGTATCCTGGCCGGGGAGGATTTACTGGGCGCAATTCCTTAACTGTAGCCTCTGTTTAACGCAACAGTAAAATATGTACTATGATGAAAAAACGATTCTTCGCGGCAGAGGATCGTATTCCAGGGACCTACCTGAAAAGCTACGAGTACTAGTGGCTGTACAAGAATGTAACAACTCTTGTATATATCTCAAAAAAAAAAAGTAGTGCACAATAAGAACTCTCACCCCAGTAGTGCGCAATGGAAACTCTCTCCCAAATAGTGCACATTGTAAACTCTCACCCCAGTATAGTACAATGGGAACTCTCTGTGGGACATTTGGGGCTTGACTCTATTAATTTAATTATTAAAGTAATGAAATCAATTACGAAGGACCACCCGCTTTTATAGTAAAGAGGGAAACTAATAAAAAGTGATGATTAGAAATTCCTAGAAGAACCAGTGTCTATGGATAAATATTAGGAAATATAATCACTTAAGTAATTAATGGGCTGTATAAATAATTTACTTGAATCAAAGCCTCAAACACCTACATTGAGGGGTTATTGCTAGAACTTCATATATGTCTAGGAACTAGTGTGTTCATTGGGTGAGAGTTCTCATTGTACACTACTGTGTGAGAGTTCCCATTGTGCACTACTGTTGTGAGAGTTCCCATTGTGCACTACTGGGGTGAGAGTTACCATTGTGCAATACTGTGGTGAGAGTTCCAAGTGTGCACTACTGGGGTAAAAGTTCCCATTGAACAAAACTGGGGTGAGAGTTACCATTGTGCAATACTGTGGTGAGAGTTCCCATTGTGCACTACTGGGGTGAGAATTACCATTGTGCACTACTGGGGTGAGAATTACCATTGTGCACTACTGTGGTGAGAGTTACCATTGTGCACTACTGTGGTGAGAATTCCCATAGTGCACTACTGTTGTGAGAGTTCCCTTTGTGCACTACTGGGGTGAGAGTTCCAAGTGTGCACTCCTGTGATGAGAGTTACTATTGTACACTACTGTAGTGAGAGATCCCATTGTGCATTACTGGGGAGAGAGTTCCAAGTGTGCACTACTGGGGTGAGACTTTCCATTGTGCACTACTGGGTGAGAGTTTCCATTGTGCACTACTGGGTGAGAGATTCCATTGTGCACTACTGGGTGAGAGTTTCCATTGTGTACTACTGGGGTGAGAGTTCCAAGTGTGCACAACTGGGGTGAGAGTTCCAAGTGTGCACTACTGGGGTGAGAGTTCCAAGTGTGCACTCCTGGGGTGAGAGTTCCAAGTGTGCACTACTGGGGTGAGAGTTCCAAGTGTGCACTCCTGGGGTGAGAGTTCCAAGTGTGCACTCCTGGGGTGAGAGTTCCAAGTGTGCACTACTGGGGTGAGAGTTCCAAGTGTGCACTCCTGGGGTGAGAGTTCCAAGTGTGCACTCCTGGGGTGAGAGTTCCAAGTGTGCACTACTGGGGTGAGAGTTCCAAGTGTGCACTCCTGGGGTGAGAGTTCCAAGTGTGCACTCCTGGGGTGAGAGTTACCATTATGCACTAGTATAGTGAGAGTTGCTATTGTAACAAACTAGGCTGTTGTAAGAATTATCCAGAGTGGTTTATCGACAAAAGAGAATGGGAAGCTGAGCCGCATGGTGACCTGACCCCCAGGGGAATTCGCGGTGGAAATAACCGACGCTTTGTTCAAAGCTGCGTATAATGACTCATCCTATAGTATTCAGTAAATTAGAGAAAATTAGCCTTTATTCATTTTGCATTAAAATTGGATTGTATAATAGTACTGGATACAATATCAAGAGTATTCTAATTATTGAGTTTAAGTCACCATCAGTGACGTCACGAATCGGATCTAACTTTTAAGGCGGAGTGACCGGCGGTCATAGGTCAGCAGGGTTGACATGTCTAATATTTCTCAAAGTTTTAATAACCATTTTTGTGATCGGGAACAGCTCTGCCGTTAGATGTTTGTAATTTAATTCAGTAAAATAATTCAACCAGTCTGGATCAATTAAGTACAACAGAGGTTAATTGTTATAACTTAAACCTTGCTAGTAACTGGGTAGAACTTTGACTAGGCGGAAGGATACAATGTTCTGTCTGGGGGAGACCAGACAAGGAAGAAATCAGTGTGAATACGGGAGCAGCTGGGAGAGGTCAAACATCTTACCTCTCCCCAAGACCACCCAACACCTAGAGCTGTGGTCGCCCAAGGTATAGTTGCTATTGTTAAGTATAGAAATAGTCTCATTTGCCACTCAGGTCAAGTAGGGAGTGTTAAAGTGATAGGGAGTGAACACATTTAGATTTTGTTTTAGTTTTCTTTTAATAAATTAAATTTGTTATTAATTTGCATTTTATTGTTTCCATGTGTTTTATGTGTATACTTGTCCTGGTCACGTGGTCCACACGAGGCAGAGTTGCATTGGGCGCCGATTCTAACATCGAATCGGAATTATCATTACCGTGTAATTTATTCCACACTCAAGGTCATCGTTTATAGTGGGGATCAAGCCCCTAGGTTGATTAATTAGCGTGATCGATCCAGACCTCGATCATTGCTCTTGTATTACTGGTCTGGTGGTGGCAGCAGAGGTGACTCTAGGGTTTTGTTCAGAGCTTAGGTCACGTCATACTGGGTGTAGAATCCTAAGTCGGTCAATCGTCTTAGGACCACGTGGCGTGGAGTTGGCTTTGGTAAAAGTTTTGGAGTCCCTTGGTTTAGAAATAAAAGTAAGAATACGGGTAGAGGGAGTAGAAAGAAGGAAGTAAAGAGAGAGGAACCCTAACCCGTGTTACAATGGTGCACAGCGGTGGTTTCAACAATTTTGTTTGAAATTGTTGAAAGGCTCACGCGTCTAGCCGTTCGAACACGTGCGCGGATGCTAAGGAGACAGCCGCGGGCCAGGATTAGCAGTGCGCCCCACAAGTGCGTTTGAGTGGGGATTGGCGAATCTTGGGTCATGCGGGCTGATATGATTAAGGTTTAGTTAGTAAGATTAGGCTGTTAAAATTAGATTTATTGAAAAGGAGACCGCTCCGAGTTGATTGGACTGGGTACCATACTCGACCCATTGCAATTAATTCAGAGGTGTTGGGAGCCACCATACTCTCAACAGCAGTTCCTTGAGGGCTGTCGGGGGCGGATATATCTGAGGGACGCCAATAGATAGTCCGAGGGCGTTATTAGACGACCCAAAACGCTAGGAAAAACGTAATCCGTGAAGGGCGTTGCGGCCTCCGAGGGACGGACTAGTAACCTACCTAGCAGCGATTCAACAACTAAGTGATCGCACACTTAGTGGAGGTTGAGTCGTCCCTAGTCATAATTGTTGCTGAAAGCTGCGTGTCGCTCTGTTGGAACCTAGATGGTGTGGCCTCTAGGCTAGGTGTGGTACGGCGAGCCGGTAAGGACAATTATAGGATTAAGTCGAGTGCATTTTTTTTAATTAAGTATACTTAAATTTATAAAGTAATTTCCGTTTATTTGCGTTGTTCTAGATTAATTTTTTTCCCCTAAATTCAATCCCCGGTTAAAATTTTTTCAAAGTGTTTAGCATTTTCTTGCATATTAGGCTAAGTGCGTACGTTAAGTTTTGTTATTCCCTGTTCTGTTAGTCTAAGTCAGAGGCGTTGTTAATCCTCTGGACTTAGGGCTATATGTCGGTCACGATAGATAAGTGAAGGAGTTTAAGGGATAATAAGTTGCGTGTAAATGCTTAATAGAGTCCGTGGTATATTTCTAAGTATTTTGGGATAAGTTTTCGGCTAAGTCGATGTCGGAAACTCGTTAACTAATTAATTTGTATTCGTGGGTCACGTGTATGATCTGGGCGTCATTAGGATTCTCCAGTCGATGCGAGTGATATTTTCTAGTTTTTACCAGTAAGACGGTAGAATTGTGTTTGTAGACTTAGAATTCTGTTTTCAGTAGAAACGTAGGTGGAAAATTTTCTAAGTCCAGCTTGGGCTAGAATCTGACTTTTTGGCGGAAATTCTAATTTTTCATGTTTCGTGTATATTCTGGGGCCAGTATTACTCTCTAGTGCGCGCAAGGGACGTAATTCTGTTCGTAAAGCATTAAACAGTGATAATTACATTTTTGCCGAATTTAGTTATTTTTCGAGAAAATCGTGTCGTAATTTTGTCAGAGTCCATTTGAGGTGAAAATCTCTGATTTTGACGAAAATTCGAATTAGTGAGTGTTGAAACCGCCCGATGTGTCAGTATTGTTCTGTATACAACGTCAGTATTAAATAATAACGTATTTATATCTGGGAACGAGAAACCCAAATTTTTGTGAATTAAAGGAGTTTTGTGATATTTGGGGTGATAGAAATTTTTTTCCCTCGGAGTCAGGAAAATTGGCAGAGTCCAGCAATTGAGTAAAAACGTAGTTTTTTGATAAAAATTCAATTTTTAGTAAGCATTTATAGGTCCTGGGTGTCTATATTAATCGCTAGAGCGGTTTATTAACGTAAAACTAGTTATTTTCCTTCAGAACAAAAATTTTGATTTTTCAGCGTTTAAGCGAAAAAGCGCGGGACTTAGTTTTTTTCAGCGCAGCTGGTCCCGCTCCATCAGTCATCAGGGGCCACGCTGCTCACTTCAAGCGCGTTTAGTATTCAAGTACAGTAAATATTCTTTATTAATCCATCACGAGTGCTGCGCGTTAGTTGCGTTATCATTTAAATTGTTTTATATAAATTAGATTCTTTAATTTTTTTTAACGTAAAGGACTTAGGTTTCAGCAATAGAACTGCGGGATATTTCACGGTCAGACACGAGTGCGGGGCAGACACTCATTCATTGGATTCACTTCAGCGATTCTCTCGATAAATCGGTGTATTTCCTATTTTGGGAATTTAGTAGTTTTCTCTTAGAATAGAGTTGTGATTTTTTTTTTTTGTAAGATCACGGTTGTAGTGAGTCCGGGTCGAGGGTGTACTAAAGGGTAGTTTAGAAGAGACGTGGCACACCAGGAATCACGGAAAATGTTTAACCCTGATAATGACCAGTCAGTAGGGACCAGTGGGAATGGGAGTGTAGAGGATAGAACCTCTTCCGACACCACTGGGGATCGCTCAGGTAGCGATACTATTATTGACATGAGTGGGGAGTCTTGCGAGGAGTCGTCCCATGAGTGGGGAGAGCCGTCTTGGGTTCCCCCACAAAGAACATCGACGCCATGCCAGCAGGGCAGACAGGGGGCCTCAGTTAGTATGGCAGGACGTCCCACTTCGCTCGGTAGAGAACAGCAACCCGTTCAACGGGAACATGAACAACCACACCAACAGCGGGAACTACCCAACATAACACCAATACCACAGCACCCACAACACCTAGGTACACCTCATCCGTCACTACAACAACCCCAACCCCACCTCCCATACCTACCCCATCCTCAATTCCCATACCAACCCCATCCTCAGTTCCCATACCAACCCTTCCCCCAACCCCAGGCCACTCCATACCCATTCCAACCCCAGGCCACCCCATACCCATACCCATACCCATTCCAACCCCAGGCCACCCCATACCCATTCCAACCCCAGGCCACCCCATACCCATACCCATTCCAACCTCAATCCACACCCCAACCCGAGGCCACCCACACCATACCTCAGCCTCAACCCCAACCTCAATCCACACCCCAACCCGAGGCCACCCACACCATACCTCAGCCTCAACCCCAACCTCAATCCACACCCCAACCCGAGGCCACCCACACCATACCTCAGCCTCAACCCCAACCTCAATCCACACCCCAACCCGAGGCCACCCACACCATACCTCAGGCCAAACCCCAACCTCAACCCAGTTCCCAACCCCGGGACCCACCCACTGCCAGTAGCTCCGCGTCACATACAGAGGGACTTGTGAGTCTGATTCCCAAGTTGACTCTGCCGACACTCAGAGGTAGGGAGTTGTCGCTTATTAAGGTGGAACGCAACCGCCAGGTGGAAGACTGGCTTTGTGAAATTGGTTCGATGCTGGAAGCTGTCCCGGGGGATAGATCGAAAATTGCTCTCGCTATGGGGGCTTGCGTGCACGTAGCCGGTCCACTGGCGGGATTTAGAGAGTTTCAGCACCTGACATCTTGGCCTCAGTTTGTCCAAGCGATTAGGGACAGATTCAAAGACAGGGTTTCGGAGGATGAGGCTTACTTTTATCTCGAGTCACTTAAGAGGGATGACCGAAGCACTGTCAAGGATTTCGGGTCAATATTAAAGAGAAGGGTTGACGACCTCACTAAGGAACTGGGGTTCGATTCGAGTCAGGCAGAGCAATTCGCTAAAGAGTTGTTCTGCAAAACGTTACCTTCCGATATGGGGCCATTGTTCCTTGCGGGGAGAGCGGGTGTGAGTTATGAAGACCTAGTCCAACAGGCCGCCACAGCCCTAGACAGGCAGACGCGCGCAGGGACATCGGGCACTCAGTTGTCGCCATACGTAGAGGCGGTAAGTAAAGGCGAGGGAGCCAAGCAGAGTCACTGTGGCGCGGGTTCATCAAGCAGGAGGCAGCCCTCAGCGGCAAGTTCGAGCCACCCTGCGCGGGGTAACAACAGGGATCCGCGTAGGTGTTACTCCTGCGGGATGCGTGGGCACATACAGAGGGACTGCAAAGTCACTATTACGAGAGCATGAAAGCAGTCTCCTAGTGATGGTAGGCCTACTTTTGAGGTGAAAGTGGAGGGTGTGAGATTGACAGCTTTTGTTGATACAGGAAGCCAGGCAACGGTAATTAAAAAGTCAGCCTTCAGCAATTTTAAGTATGCACGTCTTCAACGTTGCGCAAAGACATTAACAGCAGTCAATGGGGAAAAGATTGAGATCGTAGGTCAAGGTACTGTTAATTTTGAGATTGATGGGGCATTGCAGCCTCACACATGTACGATCGTAGAGAACCTTGATTTTCCTGGTCACATCTTAATGGGAACTGATTTTCTGTCGCGATTTGATTATTCCTTGTCTGCTCAAAAAGGGGCTAGGAACTGCAGGTTGCAGTTGGGACAGACTTCCTACCCAGTGGAGATGATCGACCATCCCCCAGTTGTAGCTTCGATTAAGAGGAAGCTGAAATATAATGCGCACTATCCAAAATTGATTTTCAAGTCTCTTCCAGACACAGTTAAGAGGTCATGCGCATTGCATGCATTGACCAAACAGAGTTGCCCACCACATTCTGTTAAATTTATTAAAGTAGCCGTGGGACGTCACATACAACCAGGTACCACCCTTCAGGTGGCTGGGAGATGTGATAGTTTATTAATTCCTCATCACTTAGTTGTAGTGCTCGATAAAGGTGCACTCATTCCAGTTGTCAATCTTTCACATAAGACTTTTCGCTTCAGGGCAGGTGATAGGGTATCTCAGGGAACCATGGTGGAGGACACAGAAATCTTTCACCATGAGTCAGCTGAGACGCCAGCCGTCACTGCACAATGTAGTGCACTGAATATGTTGAAAACTAAAACACCATCCAAAGTACAATACGAGACGAGAAATGTTGCACAGAATGTTGAGGAAGTGGAAAAATTAATTTCAGCACTTGATTTGCAACATGTTGCACAGGCAGATAGGAAGGCACTGAGAGGAGTTTTACGAAAATTCCCGAAATTGTTTGCGACAGAGGATGACCAGATTGGTCTCCTTGATAAGATCGAGCACACCATTCCAACTGGTGATCATTTGCCTGTGTACACGAGACAGTGGAGGTTGCCGGAACAGGCAAAGAACATTATCAGGGAGGAGTGCCAGAAAATGTTAAGACAGGGCGTAATAGAGCCTAGTACGTCACCATGGCTCTCTCCTGTTGTGCTAGTTCGGAAACCGGACGGTAGTTATCGTTTCTGTGTTGACTACCGGAAGGTGAACGAACTAACTAAGGGTGATGTGTATCCGTTGCCCCGAATACAGGAGATAATAGATCAATTTGGTGCTGCTAAGTATTTCTCAACTCTTGACGCAAAATCGGCGTATTGGGCGATTCCGGTGGCAGAACAGGATAGGGAAAAAACAGCATTCTCGGATGGTAGGCACACTTATCAATTCCGTAGGATGCCGTTTGGTTTGAAGACAGCGCCTTCGTCGTTTCAGAGGGCCATCAACTTTATCCTTAGTCCGGTACTGGGTAGGCATTCTTTAGCGTACCTGGATGATGTTGTGATATATTCCAGGACGTTTGAGGAACACCTACAGGACTTGACTGAGACTTTGAAATTGTTAGATCAGGCAGGTTTCAGGCTGAATGTTCAGAAGTGCACCTTGGCGGCTCAGAAATTCAAATTTCTGGGGTTCCAGGTGTGCCCAGACGGTATCCGACCTGACCCAGATTCTTGCCGCGCCATTGCTGACATGCCTATTCCAAGGACAGCAAAGGACGTGCGTAGGTTTTTGGGGGCGGCCGGATATTTTCGTCGTCACATTGAAGGTTTCGCTGGCATTTCAGCACCCCTGACTGATCTGACAAAGAAAAATGCGAAGTTTGTGTGGAAATCAGAACATGACGAGGCCTATCGCAAACTGAAAGACCAACTAATCACGACACCGGTATTGGCTATTCCTGATTTTGAGAAAGAGTGGGAAGTGCACACTGACGCCAGCGGTATTGCTATTGGCGGGTGCTTAATTCAGCGAGACGCAGATAATTTACCCCATCCAGTAGCCTATTTCAGTAGGAAGGTCAAAGGACCTGAAGTTCGTTATTCAGCTACGGATCGGGAGGCACTGGCAGTAGTAGAATCAGTTAGGTATTTCGAGCCTTACCTATTTCAGCGGCATTTTGTAATCTACACAGACCATCGAGCGTTAACACATATATTTAAAAAGCGAACGAAATGCCCACGAATGTCACGCTGGTCTCACGAACTTTCGGCCCACTCATTCCAGATCTTGTACAAGCCTGGTCCAGCACATGTTGTGCCAGATACGCTAAGTAGAAATATAGCGGCAATGCAGATTAATGAAAACATTGAAACCATTCCATCAGATAAAATGAGAGAATACCAGATGAGCGAGCCTAGATGGAAAGAGATTATTGAGTATTTAGAGGGAGGAAAATACCCGAAAAAGAAAAAGAATTTACCTATACATGATTTTGAGATGAAACAGGGCGTCCTGTATTATGTTAATAGCCAGAATGATAGGGCAGTATTTCAGCTAGTTATTCCGGACGCGTTGCGGTCATCAGCGTTAAAGCTTGCGCATGCTTCAAAAATTGCAGGGCATCCGGGGATCTTTAAAACCCACTTAAAAGCAAAGTCTCTATTTTATTTTCCAGGATTACTTTCTGAGGTAATCAATTTCGTGAAGTCGTGCCCTCGTTGCCAGAGGAGGAAAGGTACCCTTAAGGTACAAGCCCCACTTCAGGAATTTCCTGAAATTCGTGAACCGTTAGATCGTGTGGGGGCCGATCTGATTGATTTACACCACAGTCATTCAGGTAACAGATATGTGTTGGTGCTAGTTGACCATCTGTCTAGATACACTACACTAGTTGCATTACCTCAGAAGGATTCTCGTACGGTTGCAGATGCATTCTTGCGTAGGTTCGTTACTGTATTCGGACCTCCTAAAGTTTTAGTCTCTGACCGGGGTCAAGAATTCAATGGGAATATATTTAGAGAAGTTTGTAAGATTTTAGAGACAACTTCGGCTTTTACAACGGCCTACCACCCACAAGCAAACGGAATGACGGAACGGACTAATCGTTCAGTCAAGGATATGCTTGCAATCCTTGCTGAACATGATGCAAACACCTGGGATGAACACCTACCCTATGTTCAGTTCGCCTTGAATACTGCCATCCACCAATCAATTAACACCCAACCACTTCATTTGTTTACTGGTAATTCATGCAATTTCCCGTCAGGTCTGCTTAACAGACATAATGTTGCATACGGGGAGGACTATCCTTCAGAGGTCCTTGGAAAAATGAGAAATGCATGGAATATTGCAGCTGAAGCGTCCAAGAAGGCACGGACTCGGTATGCTCATTTTTATGACAAGAAAGTGCGCCCTCTTGAGTTGAAGGAAGGAAGCCTCGTATTGAGAGTGAATGAGGCTGCGCCCGCCAATCAGAGCAGGAAACTAGCTCCGAGGTGGCGAGGACCATATAGAGTAATTAAAAGGGCGGGGCCGGTTAATCTTGTTATAAAAGGAGTGTTCGAGGACCAGGTGGAAAGGACAATTCACGTAAATAAATTGAAACATTATCATGCTAGAGAGGAATTAGAACTGCCTTCAGCGGGTCTAGTTCCTGACTCAGCAGTGCTGACTCATGGCTTCACCGACGAGTCAGAAGATGAGGATGACCCTCTGTCATCGCTCATCAGTAGTCAGGTGCAGTCTCGCCACCCTATGGTGACGAGATCTCGCGCTATACAGTAAAGTAACTTCCTTGGTTAGTATAATTTAGTATTCATTAGATTTTCCTGTAAAGGCAATGAGATGTACTATGTCTATACTTGACTCAGGTAGCAACTTTTACCGTGCTCTGGGGTTCCACCTCCACCAAACCCAGAGTATATCTATGCTTCCGCTGTGTTGTGTCTGTCTGTTCCCAGGTCTGATTGGTACACCGACCCAGTTGTTCCAGCCACACGTGAACCCTTGTCTGTAAAGACCGAGGGGGGAGGCACGTTACACAAAGCCCTCCCCCCACCAGACCCAGTAACCCATACATCAGTTACTTTGGGGATGAGTGACTGTCCAAGAGTCACCCGGCCGACGCCTCACGTCACTAACGAGGTTGTCAGGGCCAGCGAGCTGCCCACATTATAGCAGTCACCGGAGGTGCCATACAACGCCGGGGTAGCTGTCTCGAGATCACCAATACCCACCTGCTGCGTCATCAAGACTGCAGTCATTCCAGCAGTGTTGGAGGAGAGGTCAAGAAATGGAAAGCACGTAGCAGTACTCAAGAATTTCGCCGGAAGATTAATGATTACGTCATCTGAAGTAACAAGAAAGCAGAAGTAAGGCGGTCACAGGTGGAAGGCACGGTTTCCCTACAGAGTACCGGGACTCGCCAATAGAAGGTCGCAAAATTGTCTCCTTTGGCCTAAAGTCGGCGGTACGAGGGTATACACAGTTGGTGTTTACGGCCTAGTAACCTGGTGACATCAAGAAACGCCTGAGATGACGTGAGCAATGATGGAAGACGAGATTCACCTGTTCTGCAAACAAGCAACCCGCCTCTACGACCTTCTGACACCACTCCTGCTAAGAGACACCGTTGGTACATCCAGTCCTGCTCTGCTGTGGTCATCTGCGACAAGTTTAACATCAAGACTACCGTGTGAACTGTGATTGATACGAAGGCGTGTGGACTGTCGAGAGCAAGATTAATGGCCGAAGTAACAGTATTCTACAGCTGTCACTTGGCACTCCGCTCTACTACACTCTGTCGTCATTCAGTAGTACCGGATGGGAGTACAAGAGGACCAGGTATTGATGTCTACACATGAGAAGAAGCAAGATCGACACCGTCATCGTCAGCGACTACATTCAGCATCCAGCAGCATCGATTTTTTTTTTTTCGATTACTCAATATGAACAATTGATACAAACAACAAAGTTGGCTCTGAACATCTGTGTAAAGAACATCTGGACACTTTTGTTTAAATGTTGAAAAACAGAGTTAGAATCAATTCTTTATAAATGTTGAAAAACAGATTTAAAATAATTCTGGTATAATATATGAAATTTAACTATAAATTGGTCAGTAATCAAAATCGAAGCCCCTGTGTAATTGTCTCAGCCCAGAACAAACGGTTATGGAAAATTATGTTGTGCTATTTTTTTTTTCAGAATGTTTGAACACAGGAGAGGCGGACCAATATAAACATTGACACTTCTAGTGAGTGAGAACACTTGGCTGTACAGTCAGCTGAAACCTGTGATATAGTATAGGAATTTTTTTTATATTTTTAGATACATGTAATAAACGTTAGGTGTGTTCCTTAACATGTCAAGGTTGACATTGATGGGGAGTGGTTAGTACACGGATGTGTACCTGATAGTTCCGTAGTACGCTCCCGGATGACTGAAAGTTCAGTCTGATGATATAACTTTAATGTTTGTTTGAGCACGGTGTGGCCGGCTCTAGAGGACACATGGACTTGGCTAGTGAAGAGCCAAGAGAGTTTAATAGCTAGTTTTTGATGGTAGAGTAGGGACATGTTATTTAGCTATGTCAGTAAGGATAGGATGTATGTTTCCTGATATTAGAGGATTGCTGTCAGTTGACAGCTGAGAAATTTATGAAATATGAACATGTTCATTATGATGTTGGACTATTATTTGTCAAATTTTATTAGTTAGGTTAGCTTTTGTTTGTGGCATGAGTTGAATTGTGGGTTTGGATACTAAACCTCGTGAATTTTAACAAATTAACAAGGTTTACTAAGTGCTTGTGCGGGGGGGTTGTAACAAACTAGGCTGTTGTAAGAATTATCCAGAGTGGTTTATCGACAAAAGAGAATGGGAAGCTGAGCCGCATGGTGACCTGACCCCCAGGGGAATTCGCGGTGGAAATAACCGACGCTTTGTTCATAGCTGCGTATAATGAATCATCCTATAGTATTCAGTAAATTAGAGAAAATTAGCCTTTATTCATTTTGCATTAAAATTGTATTGTATAATAGTACTGGATACAATATCAAGAGTATTCTAATTATTGAGTTTAAGTCACCATCAGTGACGTCACGAATCGGATCTAACTTTTAAGGCGGAGTGACCGGCGGTCATAGGTCAGCAGGGTTGACATGTCTAATATTTCTCAAAGTTTTAATAACCATTTTTGTGATCGGGAACAGCTCTGCCGTTAGATGTTTGTAATTTAATTCAGTAAAATAATTCAACCAGTCTGGATCAATTAAGTACAACAGAGGTTAATTGTTATAACTTAAACCTTGCTAGTAACTGGGTAGAACTTTGACTAGGCGGAAGGATACAATGTTCTGTCTGGGGGAGACCAGACAAGGAAGAAATCAGTGTGAATACGGGAGCAGCTGGGAGAGGTCAAACATCTTACCTCTCCCCAAGACCACCCAACACCTAGAGCTGTGGTCGCCCAAGGTATAGTTGCTATTGTTAAGTATAGAAAGTCTTCTCATTTGCCACTCAGGTCAAGTAGGGAGTGTTAAAGTGATAGGGAGTGAACACATTTAGATTTTGTTTTAGTTTTCTTTTAATAAATTAAATTTGTTATTAATTTGCATTTTATTGTTTCCATGTGTTTTATGTGTATACTTGTCCTGGTCACGTGGTCCACACGAGGCAGAGTTGCATTGGGCGCCGATTCTAACATCGAATCGGAATTATCATTACCGTGTAATTTATTCCACACTCAAGGTCATCGTTTATAGTGGGGATCAAGCCCCTAGGTTGATTAATTAGCGTGATCGATCCAGACCTCGATCATTGCTCTTGTATTACTGGTCTGGTGGTGGCAGCAGAGGTGACTTGTCGTACTCGCCAGAGTCATCAAGGGACAACGTGGAGTAGGCGATTTGGGCCTTCCCAGTCAAGACGGACTGTATCATGATGGCCCAATTCTCCTTTGGCCACTCCAAAGAGGCTGCGACTTTCTCGAAGGCCGCGAAGAACTTCTAAACTTCTCGTTGAACTTCGGGACCATTTTGATGTTCCTCACCGGATCGAAAATACTTGTGTCCGTTGTTTGCCTCCGACCACCTAATCACAATACTTCTAGCTCATGTTGTCTCTCTCTTTCCTCTCTGTCTCGTCGTTCTTGCCTATCACGTTCTTCTCTCTCTCGTTTCTCTTCTCTTTCTCGTTCTTTTTCTCGCTCTTCTCTTTCTCTTTCTCGTTCTTCTCTTTCTCTTTCTCGTTCTTCTCTTTCTCTTTCTCGTTCTTCTCTTTCTCTTTCTCGTTCTAATTCTAAACGCCTCATCTCTAATTCTTTATCTTGTTTCTCTCTTTCCATTTCTAATTTCTTCCATTCTATCTCGCGATTTATTTCCAAGGCACGCATCTTTACTGTAAGTAAACTTATATTTAGCTCACCTGCATCGCTGTCAATGTCACTGCCTTTATCTTCCTTTTCAGTGGAAGCTACTTCTTCACTTTCTTTTGTACCTTGTGCCTCACTTTCCTGTTTCTCCTCGGCCTTCAAATGCCGGTGAACCTTGGACAAGATCTCCACACGGGAATCACTGGCACGTATCTTGATCTCCAGGTAGGCACTCACTAACACTAGTTCCTGTTTCCCCAGATATTTTAATCTGGCAAGACAGTCCTCCCTGTTCAGAAAAGCCTGAACATCGTCCAGATCGTCGATGGTCGCTTTTTCTGCTATTGTCACTGAGATGGAGCACTAGCACTTAACACACAGCTTCACTTTAGCACTTAACGCACCGAGCACTGTTCTACGTCAATATTGCACTTTATCGCACCTAACACCGCACTTGCCAATATTGCACGTAATTACAACGGGCACGGCACTGCGCAATATTGCACTTAATCACAGCGAGCACCGCACTCTACAATATTGCACTGAATCACTCCGAGCACCGCACAGGATGTTTAACGTCCTAATAATCACAAACAGGGGGAATTATTTACAGGGATTGCGCCACTTCACCACCCCTGTCAAACATACTTGACAAGGGGTCGGATCCCGCTGGGGATGCCAATTATGTTACGGCCCTACTGGGTCGCAACGGGGTTCTTTCTCTGATGTTAATAGAGTTTGGGTATCCGGCCCCAAGTTAGTAGTGGCTTTCAAGGGGTGTGTTCCGTAACGCAAGTAAATTAAAGGGGAAGGGAGACAAAGGCACTAAACTTAAATATATAATTACACCACCACCATAAATAAATATATAAACAGTCACACGGGGGGGTATAAACACTATAATATACAGAATGGTCTTCCTCTGAAGACGCAGGAATGTTCCAAGGTGCTCGAGAGGAGTAGCCCTGGTCCTCTTCTTGTGGCCTCAAGTTGAATCCTTCGATTCTCTCGAGTCTACCCTGGCCACAGGCCAGCCAAATCACAGTTCCACTGGGTGCACCGTCGTGGAGGCCTTCAACCACAAATCCAGCCTGTAGCTGGCAGGTTCCAATTGGTTCCGCTGGTTAGGCCACTCCACGACCGATACTAGGGTTGCGAGCCCTAGGCAGGAGCCTCGTGTGATTTCACAGATCACTCTCCTCACCACAACACCCCAGTGGCTAGTCTTCTCCACCAGTCAGCCCCGGGTACGACAATTCCTCAACTGCCACGTCACAGGCAGGATAACACAACAGTGTTCATCCGGGGGGTGACTCAGCTTCTGCAGCAAACACGTGGAGATACCTAGGCTGCCTTGGGTAGACTGCCCCACCGTCCGATTCAGCAGTCCCAGGTCGACTCTGTAATCAGACACGTCATCAGTACTAGTTACACTCTAGGGCACCTCACTCACAGGCTTAGACACAAATGCCCACCTATCTACTCCATAGATGGCGTTGCTGTCTAAGCGTCACCTCACCAGAGGTCAGCAGGGGCTACATTACTAGCTGATCAAGACGGGAAACCAGCCCCTGTGGCCGGTAAATCTCGTCCTCACTAGATGGCGTCGTCCATTTGGAGGGGGTTTCGGGAGCTGACCCACAGATGGCGCGGTCGTCACTGCTCAGTGCTCGGACGCTGGATTCGGGTCCGTAACACCCACCTACCCCAAAACCTCCCTGCCCCCACTCAAATACTCAACCAAATCTCCCTCACCCCACACCCAATCCCCACCCTTCAACCCCTCCCCTCCTCCCCCTTTCCTTCCTGTCCTCCCTCTTTTTTCTCCCCATACCCTCCCTGTCCCTCCCCTTTCACTTGACCCCCCTACTCCTCATCCCAGTATCCTCTGCAACCCTGGTATCCACCTCACAAATCCTCACACCCATGGCACAGCTTCCCCCACCAGCGGAACACTCACCAAGGAGGAGATTTGAGAAGGGACAGAAGAAAGTGAGCCTCAAGGCAATGTACACTAACATAGATAGAATTACAAATAAAGAAAATGAACTTGGAGAATGGGTACTAGAGGAAAAACCAGACATAATAGCTCTCACAGAAACAAAGCTAACGAAAACCATAACAAATGCAGTGTTCCCACAGGACTTTTATGTTATGTGGAAAGAGAGAGAAGGAAGAGGTGGTGGTGGTGTTGCCCTGCTGGTAAGAAAAGGCTGGGACTTTGAGGAGATGGTAGTTCAGGGATGTGAAGGTTTCAGTGACTACATAATAGGTAAAATAACAACTGGAGGGCAAAAAATTATAGTCGTAGTCATGTATAATCCACCAACAAATGACAGAAGACCCAGACAGGAGTATGATAGAAACAACATGGCCACCATTAACATAATATGGAGAGCAGCTTATGTTGCTAGCAGAAATGGATCTGGACTACTAATCATGGGAGACTTCGATCATGGGAAAATAGATTGAGAGAACAGAGACCCACATGGAGGACCAGAAACATGGAGAGCTAAGCTGCTGGACGTAGCAACAAGAAAATTTCTAAGCCAGCACATCAAGGAACCAACAAGAATGAGAGAAGATGAACCAGCAATGCTTGATCTGATACTTACCCTAAATGAGTGGGATATAAGGGAAGTCAAGATGGAAGCACCCTTTGAAATGAGTGATCACAGTGTATTGAACTTTGAGTACCTGGTAGTGCTAGGAATTATATCCCCCCAAAACGAACTAGGAAACAAAAGGCTGGCATACCAAAAGGGAAATTATGAGGAGATGAGAAGCTTCCTAAGGGAAATACCTTAGGACACAGACCTCAGAGCTAAGTCGGTACAAGATATGATGGACTGTGTCACCCAAAAGTGTCAGGAGGCAGTAAGCAGATACATCCCGGCCCAAAAGGAAAAATCCGAGAAGCAAAAGAAGAATCCATGGTATAATAGGGCATGTATGGAAACAAAGAAACTGAACAAAAGGGCGTGGAGGAACTTCCGGAATAACAAAACACCAGAAAGCAGAGAGAGATACCAGAGAACCAGGAATGAGTATGTCAGGGTGAGAAGAGAAGCAGAGAAAAGTTATGAAAATGATATAGCAAACAAAGACAAGACCGAATCAAAGCTACTCCACAGTCACATCAGAAAGAAAACAACAGTGAAAGAACAGGTAGTGAAACTTAAAACAGGCAAGAACAGATATACAGAGAATGACAAAGAGGTGTGAGAAGAACTCAACAAGTGGTTCCAGGAGGACTTCACAACAGAACAAGGTGAGGTCACTGTGCTAGGAGAAAGGGAAATAAACCAGGCGGCTTTGGAAGGGTTCGAAATTTCGAGAGAGGAGGTCAAAAGACACCTGCTGGATTTGGATGTTAGAAAGGCTGTTGGTTCAGACGTGATCTCGCCATGGGTACTGAAAGAGAGTGAAGAGGCACTTTGCTTGCCACTCTCCATAGTGTATAGTAGGACACTTGAGTTAGGAGACCTTCCAGAAATATGGAAGACGGCAAATGTGGTCCCAATATACAAAAAAGGGCGACAGGCATGAGGCACTGAACTACAGGGAAGTGTCTTTGACTTGTATACCATGCAAAGTGATGGAGAAGATCGTGAGAAAAAAACTGGTAGCACATTTGGAGACAAGGGACTTCGTGGCAAATCGCCAACATGGGTTCAGGGAGGGTAAATCTTGCCTGACTCGCTTAATAGAATTCTACGACCAGGTGACAAAGATTAAGCAAGAAAGAGAGGGCTGGGTGGACTGCATTTTCTTGGATTGTCGGAAAGCCTTTGACACAGTAATCCATAAGAGGCTGGTACATAAGCTGGAGAGACAGGCAGGTGTAGCTGGAAAGGTGCTCCAGTGGATTAAGGAGTGCCTAAACAATAGGAAGCAGAGAGTTACGGTGAGGGGTGAGACCTCCGATTGGCGTGAAGTCACCAGTGGAGTCCCACAGGGCTCTGCACGCGGTCCTATCTTGTTTCTGATATTTGTAAATGATCTCCCGGAGGGTATAGATTCATTTCTCTCAATGTTTGCGGACGATGCCAAAATTATGAGAAGGATTAAGCGAAAATGTTTCAGTATGTCCGTTAATTTGTTTATAGAAAACCAAATTCTTCAAACAAACAAACAAAAAAAGCTAAACATAAACATTTTATATTTTATACAACATCTTCTATTTCATTAAATGTATAACTTGAGAATAATATCTGTTTATGGCAAAGCTTCATTTGCCAGTTTACATATAGACTATTACTGGAACCCGTAATATGTTTTCAGATCATCACAAATATCTAGATAATAATCCAGGTGGTTTGAGGGGGTAGGGAATGTTTCTCATGGTAAAGGATTTCATCTGAGGATGGGCTGAACGCACACCTCAACTTATTATTATTAATTACCTTACACATGCACCCTTCCATCATCGAGTTTAAGAGAAAACCTCTCACCTTACACCAAGCCAACATTGACTGTATAATACCTCACTTCACCTCATCCTACATCGTGTATATATTGCTCACATATTTTAAGCTCACCGAAAACTTACTGGAACAACCGCCAGACTGTCAATCAAAGACAGTATACAGAGATCCTTTCAGAAAAACCTACAGTATAGAATAAGCTCATGGATGGATAATGTGGTCAAGATTTTAGAGAAAATGGACCTGAAATGGACCATTAAAAACAAAGGGGAAGATACACCATATCAACACTTTCGACAGCCTCCTCCACGAGAAGAATCGAATCTAAAGATAATCATTGAAAGATTACTAGTTAAAAAATCAGCATGTGACCCGCAGAGGCTCAAGGAAGTAATAGAACAGCAAATGGACACTATCTCTAGACCCACAGCGACTCACATCTTCACAGACGGATCAGTTGATCAAGAAAAAGGTTCTGCTGGGGCAGCAGTTTACACTACCAACCATGAAGCTTACTGGAGCATGAATAGTGGGTGCTCAACATTGCAAACAGAATTATATGCCCTGAAGGAGGCAATAAACTATACAACTGAGAATAATATACATGATGTCATCATTCATACAGACTCTAAATCTTCGCTCCAGGCATTGCTATCCAGTCAGCACAGAGATAATATACAACTCCTCACAGAAATTCATCATAAAGGAAAAGAAGCCCATAATCGAGGGCTGTCAATCACCCTAAATTGGATACCAAGTCACTTTTTTTTTTTTTTTTTTTTTTTTTTTTTTTTTTTTTTTTTGAGATATATAGAAGAGTTGTTACATTCTTGTACAGCCACTAGTACGCGTAGCGTTTCGGGCAAGTCCTTAATCCTATGGTCCCTGGAATACGATCCCCTGCCGCGAAGAATCGTTTTTTCATCCAAGTACACATTTTACTGTTGCGTTAAACAGAGGCTACAGTTAAGGAATTGCGCCCAGTAAATCCTCCCTGGCCAGGATACGAACCCATGACAAAGCGCTCGCGGAACGCCAGGCGAGTGTCTTACCACTACACCACGGAGACTACATTGACATAGATGGTAATGAAAAGGCAGACTCACTAGCAAAAACTGCCACTGCTCTACCTGTTGTACAGATTCAAATACCTCCAAGTTTATCACAGATAAAGGAGCAAATCAAGAAGAAAATATTCTCAACTATCAAAAGTCGCCACAGAGCCAAAGTAGCGGAAGGAAGATCCACTGCGATATGGTACGAACAAGCCACTGGTTACTCCTCTTTCAAGCCTGGCAAAAAGATATCCAGAGACATTGCAGTAGCCATACACAGGCTCAGACTTGGTTACAAGTGCTGTTGGGAGGTAATGATCCCAATAGTTAAAGAGTGTCACATCTGTGAAACTGAAGCAGAGGCGCTTCAGAGGCGAGGCTATTGCACTACTTACTGGAATGTGAAGCTACTGAACCCCTGCGCATCAAACTCAACATTAATCCAACGACAGCAGCTGCATCAGATGCCCATTCCACCGCGACTACAATGATTAGAAAAGCTATTGAGGAATAGGACTCATTAGTGAACATTCTGCATCTACATCCGCCACCAAGATAATGTTAATGAAACAAGATTAAAACCAGTGCACTAAAACAGAAGCGATAAATAAGCAGGGAAAAAGGAGAAATCCCCTCCTCCATTTTAAACTTAGACCCAAATATCACAGGAAAAAGGTTATCATGTATAACCAAACTCAATTACGGGCTCACCATAGCCCGTGCTACATGGACACTTCGTCCTGAGTAGCTAAATCTTAAACAACAACAACAACATTAAGCTCACCCTTCACGGGAGACATCTCCCGTCACGCAGGGTGCAGTCGCACCTCTACAGATCTCCAGTATCATCTATTGATACTGGTAATGGCTCAAAAGGGCCACCATCTACGGGCTATTCATGCTCGTGCCACCTTTTGGGTGGCTTAATCTTTATCAATCAATCAATCCAAGCTCACCCCGCGAAGCTAACCATAACCCGTGCTTCTTGCCCCGCTCCTGTGCCAGGTAAGCTACGGGCTCACCATAGCCCGTGCTACTTGGAACTTGTTCCGAGTAGCTGAATCTATAACAACAACACTTAAGCTCACTTTTCCTCCCCCCCCTCCCCGCTCCTGTGCCAGGTAAGTTACGGATTCACCAAAGCCCGTCCTACTAGCCCCACTCCAGTGCCAGGTAAGTCCAATACGGGCTCACAACAACTACTACAACGGGCTACAACTACAACTACCAAGTAGCCCGTGCTACTTGGAACTCTTTGTTCCTAGAAGCTGAATCTTAAACAACAACAACATTAAGCTCCACTTTACGGGCTATTCATGCCCGTGTCACCTTTAGGATGACTTAATCTTTATCAATAAATCACTCTATGTTCTTCACACGCACACTTCTCCAGCTGTGCTGATGAATTCTTAGAATGGGACCTAGTTTGTCCTGGTAGAGACGCTTGAGGCCTCCACGGTGGTAAATTGCTATATACCATCTTGTTTGTTAATTCATTTAAATTAGAGAAATAGATGTTATTATTCAATATTGTATTTAATAATTGATCTGGTCCAAGTACCTAAGTAATTACCATAATTTTGAATAGTGTTACGGACCCGAATCCAGCGTCCGAGCACGGAGCAGTGACGACCGCGCCATCTGTGGGTCAGCTCCCGGAACCCCCTCCAAATGGACGACGCCATCTAGTGAGGACGAGATATATTGGCCACAAGGGCTAGTTTCCCGTCCTGATCAGTTCACAACACAGCTGCTGCTGACCTCTGGTGAGGTGACGCTTAGACAGCAACGCCATCTATGGAATGGATAGGCGGGCGTTTGTGTCTAAGCCTGTAAGTAAGGTGCCCTAGTGTGTCCCTATTACTGATGACGTGTCTGATTACAGAGTCGACCTGGGACTGCTGTAATGGAAGTTGGATCAGTCTACCCAAGGCAGCCGTCTTGTCTCCAAGTATTTGCTGCAGCAGCTGTGAGTCGCCCCCTGGATGAACACTGTGGTGTTAGCCTGCCTGTGAAGTGGCAGTTGAGGGATTGTCATACCCGGGACTGACTGGTGGAGACGCTTAACCACTGGGGTGTTGTGGAAAGGAGAGTGACCTGTGGGATCACACGAGGCTCCTGACTAGGGCTTACGATCTTAGTATCGATCGTGGAGTGCCCTAACCAGCGTTGCTGATTGGAACCTGCCAGCTACAGGCTGGATTTGTGGTTGACGGCCTCCACGACGGTGCCCCCAGTGGAACTGTGATTTGGCTGGCCTGTGGCCAGGGTAGACTCAAGAGAATCGAAGGATTCATCGTAAGGCCACAAGAGGACTTAGCCATGTTGAGCACCGTGAACATCCAGAGTCTTCAGAGGAAGACTACGTTGTATATAATAGTGTTTAACCCCCTCCCCTGTGTAACCTTTTATATATTATTTATGGTGACGGTGATAATTATATAATTAAATTTTTGCCTTTATTTCCCTTTCCCTTTAATTTACTTGCGTTACGGATCACATCCCTTGAAAGCCACTACTAGCTTGGGGCCGGATACCCTAACTCTAACAACATCAGAGAAAGAACCCGGTTGCGACCCGAGAGCGCCGTAACATAATTGGCATCCCCAGCGGGATCCGACCCCTTGTCAAGTATGTTTGACAGGGGTGGTGAAGTGGCGTAATCCCTGTAAATAATTCCCCCTGTGTGTGACTATTAGGACGTTATACGTCCTGTGCGGTGCTCGGAGTGACTAAGTGCAATATTGTGCAGTGCGGTGTTCGCTGTGATTAAGTGCAATATTGTGTAGTGCGGTGCTCGGTGTGGTTCAGTGCAATATTGTAGAGTGATGTGCTCGCTGTGATTAAGTGCAATATTGTGTAGCGCGGTGCCCGGAGTAATTACGTGCAATATTGGCAAGTGCAGTGTTTGGCGCGATAAAGTGCAATATTGACGTAGAACAGTGCTCGGTGCGTTAAGTGCTAGAGTGAAAGCAGTGTGTTAAGTGCTAGTGTTCCATCTCAGTGACAATGGCAGAAAAATCGACCATCGACGATCTGGACGATGTTCAGGCTTTTCTGAACAGGGAGGACTGTCTTGCCAGATTAAAATATCTGGGCAAACAGGAACTCGTACTGGTGAGTGCCTACCTGGAGATCAAGATCCGTGCCAGTGATTCCCGTGTGGAGATCTTGTCCAAGGTTCACCGGCATTTGAAGGCCGATGAGAAACAGGAAGGCGAGGCACAAGGAACAAAAAGTGAAGAAGTAGCTTCCACTGAAAAGGAAGATAAAGGCAGTGACATTGAGAGTGATGCAGGTGAGCTGAATATAAGTTTACTTACAGTAAAAATGCGTGCCTTGGAAATTAATCGTGAGATAGAATGGAAAAACTTAGAAATGGAAAGAGAGAGACAAGATAAAGAATTAGAGATGAGGCGTTTAGAATTAGAAGAAAAGAAAGCAGAAAGAGAAAGAGAAGAGAAACGAATTGAGAGAAGAGGCGAGAAAGAGAAAGAGAAAGAGAAAGAGAAGAGCGAGAAAGAGAAGAGAAACGAGAAAGAGAAGAACGAGAAAGAGAAGAGAAACGAGAGAGAGAAGAACGAGAAAGAGAAAGAGAAAGCGAGAAAGAGAGAGAAACGAGAGAGAGAAGAACGAGAAAGAGAAAGAGAAGAGCGAGAAAGGGAAGAGAAACAGCGAGAGAGAGAAGAAAAAGAAAGACAGAGACAACATGAGCTAGAAGTATTGCGGTTAGGTGGTGGGAGGCAAAGAATGGAAACAAGTATTTTCGATCCGGTAAGGAACATAAAAATGGTCCCAAAATTCAATGAGAAGGAAGTGTCGAAGTTCTTCGCGGCCTTCGAGAAAGTCGCTGCCTCTTTGGAGTGGCCAAGGGAGAATTGGGCCATCATGATACAGTCAGTCTTGACTGGGAAGGCCCAAATCGCCTACTCCACGTTGTCCCTTGACGACTCCGGCGATTATGACAAGGTGAAGAAGGTAGTGCTCATGGCGTACCAATTGGTACCTGAGGCTTACAGGCAGAAGTTCAGGAACCTGAAAAATACCTCAGAGCACACTTTCACCGAATTCGCCACTATCAAGGAGCGACTTTTCCAGGAATGGTGTGCCTCTCGGAAGGTGGAGACCAAAGAAGACCTCGAGCAGCTCATACTGTTAGAGGACTTCAAAGACTGTCTGTCTGGAGATCTAAAGACGTATCTAGAGGAACAGCAGGTAGAGACCTTGAGTGCGGCAGCCACCATGGCTGAGGAATACATCCTGACTCATAGGTTGTCTGCTAGGTATGTCCCGAAGACCTATTCAAGATATCCAGCCAAACATAAACCGGAGGATAAGACCGCCCCTCGTAGTGCCGCCAAGTCGACCCCAGATAGTCCTAGGAAGGTTAGTCCAAAAAGGGACGTATTGTGTTGGACCTGCGACAGGAAAGGACACTTTGCTGCGAAGTGTCGTAGCAGTACAAGTAATAATCCCCGTAGGGAAGTCATGCTGATAAACAGTATAGTACCACCGACATCCGCCCTAGAGAAGAGGAAAGAATTGTTCGCCCCATATACCTCCCAAGGGTATGTAGCCAGTGGCCTTTCGGGTAAGCCAGTGGTAATACTCAGAGACAGTGGAGCGGCCCAGTCTCTAATTTTAGAAAATTCATTACCCAAAGGTATATCGGCGAATGGGACGCAGAAGGTAATCCTGGGTGGATTCCCTTCCACCTTGTACGTTGCCCCATTGGTACAGGTGCGACTAGACTCTCAGCACTTCAAAGGTGAGTGTCGGTTGGCTGTGGTGGATAGTCTTCCCATAAAGGGAATTGACGTAATTTTGGCCAATAACTTAGCCCTAGGTTTGTTACCTAACTGTCCCGTGGTAGTGGATGATCCAGTGTGTGAAGAGACCAGTCCAATTGCAGCGGTACAAACAAGGTCTCAGGCTCAACTCCAGGCACCACCAGATTTAAGTACTTTGTTTGACTCTCCTCCTATCCCACAGGTTACGAGTAGCCATACACCAGTCCCGCCCGTCCAGTTGCCGGTTCCTGAACCCTGGACTCGAGCCCATCTAATAGAAGAGCAGAAGAAGGACCCTCAGGTACGGAAGTTGGCTACCACCCTAGACACTCCTACGAAAGGAGCTGATCTGTATGTATGGTCAAGTGATGTACTGTGTCGCCGGCATCCTCCGAAATACCCCCAGTCGACTGAGGTGGGTGAGCAGATAGTCGTCCCAGCCGTCTTCAGATCTAAGCTGTTAGAGACGGCCCATGCTGATAGATTTGCGGGACATGGTGGGGTCTCGAAGACTTTCCAACGACTAGCCAAGTGTTTCTATTGGCCGCATATGAAGAAGGACGTACGTCGTTTTTGCAAAACCTGCCACACCTGCCAGATGGCAGGAAAAGCAAACCAGCCTGTCCCCAAAGCCCCTTTATGCCCCATTCCATCCATAGGTGAGCCTTTCGAGCACCTCATCCTGGATATAGTAGGCCCGCTTCCGCCTTCTACCTCAGGGGTGCAGTATTTGCTCACTATACTAGATCGGGTTAGTAGGTACCCAGAAGCGATCCCCTTTAAGACCATCACTGCTAAGGTCTTGGTGAAACATCTGCTCTGGTTCGTCTCGCGATACGGTCTCCCTAAGACCATTCAGACGGATCAGGGATCGAACTTTATGTCTCATTTGTTTCGCCAACAGATCGCCGACCTGGGAATTAAACAGATAACCTCCAGTGCCTACCATCCCGAGTCTCAAGGAGCTTTGGAGCGTTTTCACCAGACGTTGAAGGGCATGCTTCGGAAGTTTTGCTATAACCGGCAGAGTAAGTGGGTTGAAGACCTACCCTACCTCCTATTTGCGGTAAGATCAGTGCCCAATGAATCTCTAGGAATCTCCCCTTTCGAGATGATTTATGGTCACTCAGTAAGGGGTCCCTTAGAAGTGGCACGAGACCATTGGCTAGACAAGGAAACCAACGAAGACGTTGTGGACTGGATGTCTACAAATAAAGGCCGGTTGTTCTCTGCGTGGGAAATGGCCTACGAGAACCTTAGAGAGTACGCAACAAACCACCAAGAGCAGGTATGATAAGAGGGCCAAACAAAGAGAGTTCCTAGTGGGGGATCTGGTTTTGGTATGTACACCTACAGTAACTGGAAGTTTGAGCGCCAGATTTGTAGGTCCTTACCAGGTCTTAAAGAAGGTTACTAATCACAATTATCTTCTTAATACTCCAGACCGCCGGAAGAAAGAAACTTTGGTTCATGTTAAAATGATCAAAAAATATGAGGTTCAAGATACACTCCCAATAACCATGGTGACCACAAAAGATGACATTGAGGAGGAGGAAGAGGTATTAACTAACTCGGAGATTTTACTTAACTTGCAGGCAAAGTTGACACATGTGGCCGAAGGACATCAACCATCCTTGCTGCAAATGATCCAGGAGTACAAGACTATCTTCAGAGATGTTCCAGGACTAACATCTGTCCTATGGCATGATGTCGTGCTGGAGGAAGGAGTCCGGCCTATAAAGCAACACCCTTACCGACTCAACCCCCTGAAGAAAAGGGTGGTGAAAGATGAGGTGGAATACATGCTGAAACACCATCTAATAGCCCCGAGCTCGAGCCCATGGTCATCCCCGATACTACTAGTGCCCAAACCTGGTAAGAGATACCGTTTTTGTATTGATTATCGCCAGGTGAATAAGGTCACAGTAGCAGATACCTATCCTCTCCCCAGAGTAGAGGAATGTCTCGATGCCATAGGTAAAGCTCGTTACCTGACTAAATTTGACCTGTTCAAGGGCTATTGGCAAGTTCCCCTCACAGAGAAGGCCAAACCCATATCGGCGTTTGTGACTCCCGACGGGCTGTTTGAATGTCAGGTGATGCCATTCGGGATGAAAAACGCAGCCTCCACCTTTCAGAGGCTGATGGGCATTGTGTTGCGTGACGTGGAAAACACCTTGATCTACATCGATGATGTACTAATATATGATGTTGATTGGCAGGATCATCTACGTCACATAGAGGATTTCTTCAAGGCCATGCTCCAGTCGGGATTGGTGGTCAACTTACACAAATCAGAGTTTGCCAGAACCTCTGTCGTCTTTTTAGGTCATAAGGTTGGAGGAGGATGGATTACGCCAAAGGCCAGCAAAGTAGAGGCAATAGTCCAGTATCCTACACCAGCCACCAGGAAGGACATCTTGCGTTTCCTCGGTATGGCTGGTTTCTACCGTAAGTTTGTCCCTAACTTTTCCTCCATCGCTGCCCCCCTGACAAATCTTTTTAAGAAAGGGGTAAAACTATTGTGGAATGAGAATTGCCAGCGAGCCTTTGAAAGTCTAAAGGCAATTCTAATCTCTTCTCCGATCCTCAGATCCCCGAGTTTTGAGGATAGATTTATCCTGACGGTCGACGCTTCTGACTATGGCCTGGGGTCGGTACTATCTCAGACGGATGAGAATGGGGTAGAACATCCTGTGGCCTACCATTCTAAGAAGTTCACCCCCAGTCAGCTCAACTATTCCGTCATAGAAAAAGAAACGTTGGCCTTAATTAGTTCGGTTCAACACTTTGAGGTATACCTAACCAGTAATGGTCACCCTATATTAGTACGAACTGACCATAATTCTCTAAAGTTTCTGGCTCAGTTTAGGCAAAAGAACCTCAGGCTCACCAGATGGAGTCTACATCTGCAACAATATCCCTTCCAGATCGAGCACATCAAAGGGGTGGATAACGTGGTAGCTGACGCATTGTCTCACGTCTAGATCCTTGACTAATTTGGTTTGTTTCCTTTGTTTTATAGAAACCCAAACCAAATTCTTTTGGTGGGGAGGTGTTACGGACCCGAATCCAGCGTCCGAGCACGGAGCAGTGACGACCGCGCCATCTGTGGGTCAGCTCCCAAAACCCCGCCCCCAAATGGACGACGCCACCTAGTGAGGACGAGATATACTGGCCACAAGGGCTAGTTTCCCGTCCTGATCAGCTCACAACACAGCCGCTGCTGACCTCTGGTGAGGTGGTGCTTAGACAGCAACGCCATCTATGGAGTGGATAGGTGGGCGTTTGTGTCTAAGCCTGTAAGTGAGGTGCCCTAGTGTGTCCCTGTTACTGATGACGTGTCTGATTACAGAGTCGACCTGGGACTGCTGTAATGGAAGTTGGATCAGTCTACCCAAGGCAGCCGTCTCGTCTCCAAGTGTTTGCTGCAGCAGCTGTGAGTCGCCCCCCGGATGAACACTGTGGTGTTACCCTGCCTGTGAAGTGGCAGTTGAGGGATTGTCATACCCGGGACTGACTGGTGGAGACGCTTAACCACTGGGGTGTTGTGGAAAGGAGAGTGATCTGTGGGATCACACGAGGCTCCTGACTAGGGCTCGCGACCCTAGTATCGATCGTGGAGTGGCCTAACCAGCGTTGCTGATTGGAACCTGCCAGCTACAGGCTGGACTTGTGGTTGACGGCCTCCACGACGGTGCCCCCAGTGGAACTGTGATTTGGCTGGCCTGTGGCCAGGGTAGACTCAAGAGAATCGAAGGATTCGTCGTGAGGCCACAAGAGCACCGAGCTTAGCATGTTGAGCACCGTGAACATCCAGAGTCTTCAGAGGAAGACTACGTTGTATATAATAGTGTTTAACCCCCCCCCCCCCGTGTAACCTTTTATATATTATTTATGGTGACGGTGATAATTATATTATTAAGTTTTTGCCTTTATTTCCCTTCCCCTTTAATTTACTTGCGTTACGGATCTCATCCCTTGAAAGCCACTACTAGCTTGGGGCCAGATACCCTTCCTCTAACAACATCAGAGAAAGAACCCGGTTGCGACCCGAGAGGGCCGTAACATAATTGGCATCCCCAGCGGGATCCGTCCCCTTGTCAAGTATTTTTGACAGGGGTGGTGAAGTGGCGTAATCCCTGTAAATAATTCCCCCTGTGTGTGACGATTAGGACGTTATACGTCCTGTGCGGTGCTCGGAGTGACTAAGTGCAATATTGTGCAGTGCGGTGCTCGCTGTGATTAAGTGCAATATTGTGTAGTGCGGTGCTCGGTGTGATTCAGTGCAATACTGTAGAGCGAGGTGTTCGCTGTGATTAAGTGCAATATTGTGTAGTGCGGTGCCCGGAGTAATTACGTGCAATATTGGCAAGTGCAGTGTTTGGTGCGATAAAGTGCAATATTGACGTAGAACAGTGCTCGGTGCGTTAAGTGCTAACGTGAAAGCGGTGTGTTAAGTGCTAGTGTTCCATCTGTGACAATGGCAGAAAAAGCTACCATCGATGATCTGGACGATGTTCAGGCTTTTCTGAACAGAGAGGACTGTCTTGCCAGATTAAAATATCTGAGCAAACAGGAACTTGTACTGGTGAGTGCCTACCTGGAGATCAAGATCCGTGCCAGTGATTCCCGTGTGGAGATCTTGTCCAAGGTTCACCGGCATTTGAAGGCCGAGGAGAAACAGGAAGGCGAGGCACAAGGTACAAAAGAAAGTGAGGAAGTAGCTTCCACTGAAAAGGAAGATAAAGGCAGTGACATTGACAGTGATGCAGGTGAGCTGAATATAAGCTTACTTACAGTCAAAATGCGTGCCTTGGAAATAAATCGTGAGATAGAATGGAAGAAGCTAGAAATGGAAAGAGAGAGACAAGATAAAGAAAGAGAGATGAGGCGAAATTAGAATTAGAAGAAAGGAAAGCAGAAAGAGAAGAGAAAGAAACGAGAAAGAGAAAGAGAAGAACGAGAAAGAGAAGAGAAGAGCGAGAAAGAGAAGAGAGAGAGAGAAGAACGAGAAAGAGAAGAGAAGAGCGAGAAAGAGAAGAGAAACGAGAAAGAGAAGAGAGAAAGAGAAAGAGAAGAGCGAGAAAGAGAAGAGAAACGAGAGAGAGAAGAACGAGAAAGAGAAAGAGAAGAGCGAGAAAGGGAAGAGAAACAGCGAGAGAGAGAAGAAAAAGAAAGACAGAGACAACATGAACTAGAAGTATTGCGGTTAGGTGGTTGGAGGCCAACAACGGAAACCAGTGGTTTCGATCCGGTGAGGAACATCAAAATGGTCCCAAAATTCAATGAGAAGGAAGTGTCGAAGTTCTTCGCGGCCTTCGAGAAAGTCGCTCCCTCCTTGGAGTGGCCAAGGGAGAATTGGGCCATCATGATACAGTCAGTCTTGACTGGGAAGGCCCAAATCGCCTACTCCACGTTATCCCTTGACGACTCCGGCGATTATGACAAGGTGAAGAAGGTCGTGCTCATGGCGTACCAATTGGTACCTGAGGCTTACAGGCAGAAGTTCAGGAACCTGAAAAAGACCTCAGAGCACACTTTCACCGAATTCGCCACTATCAAGGAGCGACTTTTCCAGGAATGGTGTGCCTCTCGGAAGGTGGAGACCAAAGAAGACCTCGAGCAGCTCATACTGCTAGAGGACTTCAAAGACTGTCTGTCTGGAGATCTAAAGACGTATCTAGAGGAACAGCAGGTAGAGACCTTGAGTGCGGCAGCCACAATGGCTGAGGAATACATCCTGACTCATAGGCCGTCTGCTAGGTACGTCCCGAAGACCTATTCAAGATATCCAGCCAAACATAAACCGGAGGATAAAACTGCCCCTCGTAGTGCCGCCAAGTCAACCTCAGATAGTCCTCGGAGGATTAGTCCGAAAAGGGATGTATTGTGTTGGACCTGCGGCAGGAGAGGACATATTGCTGCGAAGTGTCGTAGCAGTACAGGTAATAATCCCCGTAGGGAAGTCATGCTGATAAACAGTATAGTACCACCGACATCCACCTTAGAGAAGAGGAAAGGATTGTTCGCCCCATATACCTCCCAAGGGCATGTAGCCAGTGGCCTTTCGGGTAAGCAAGTGGTAATACTCAGAGACAGTGGAGCGGCCCAGTCTCTAATTTTGGAAAAATCATTACCCGAAGGTATATCGGCGAATGGGATGCAGAAGGTAATCCTGGGTGGATTCCCTTCCACCTTGTACGTTGCCCCTTTGGTACAAGTGCATCTAGACTCTCAGCACTTCAAAGGTGAGTGTCGGTTGGCTGTGGTGAATAGTCTTCCCATAAAGGGGATTGACGTAATATTGGCCAATGACTTAGCCCTAGGTTTGTTACCTAACTGTCCCCTGGTAGTGGATGATCCAGAGTGTGAAGAGACCAGTCCAATTGCGGCGGTGCAAACCAGGTCTCAGGCTCAACTCCAGGCACCACCAGATTTAAGTACTTTGTTTGACTCTCCTCCTATCCCACAGGTTACGAGTAGCCATACACCAGTCCCGCCCGTCCAGATGCCGGTTCCTGAACACTGGACTCGAGCCCATCTGATAGAGGAACAGAAGAAGGACCCTCAGGTACGGAAGTTGGCCGACACCCTAGACTCTCCTACGAAAGGAGGTGATCTGTATGTATGGTCAAGTGATGTACTGTGTCGCCGGCATCCTCCGAAATACCCCCAGTCAACTGCGGTGGGTGAGCAAATAGTCGTCCCAGCCGTGTTCAGATCTAAACTGTTAGAAACGGCCCATGCCGATAGATTTGCTGGACATGGTGGGGTCTCGAAGACTTTCCAACGCCTAGCCAAGAGTTTCTACTGGCCGCATATGAAGGAGGACGTACGTCGTTTTTGCAAAACCTGCCACACCTGCCAGGTGGCCGGGAAAGCAAACCAGCCTGTCCCCAAAGCCCCTTTATACCCCATTCCATCCATAGGTGAGCCCTTCGAACATCTCATCCTGGATATAGTAGGCCCACTTCCGCCTTCTACCTCAGGGGTGCAGTATTTGCTAACAATACTAGATCGGGTTAGTAGGTACCCAGAAGCGATCCCCCTTAAGACCATCACTGTTAAGGTCTTGGTGAAACATTTGCTCTGGTTCGTCTCGCGATACGGTCTTCCTAAGACCATTCAGACGGACCAGGGATCTAACTTTATGTCTCATTTGTTTCGCCAACAGATCGCCGACCTGGGAATCCGACAGATTACCTCCAGTGCCTACCATCCCGAGTCTCAAGGAGCTTTGGAGCGTTTTCACCAGACGTTGAAGGGCATGCTTCGGAAGTTTTGCTATTACCGGCAGAGTAAGTGGGTTGAAGACCTGCCCTACCTCCTATTTGCGGTAAGATCAGTGCCCAATGAATCCCTAGGAATCTCCCCATTTGAGATGATTTTTGGTCACTCGGTAAGGGGTCCCTTAGAGGTGGCACGAGACCATTGGCTAGACGAGGAAACCAACGAAGACGTTGTGGACTGGTTGTCTACAAATAAAGGCCGGCTGTTCTCAGCGTGGGAGATGGCTACGAGAACCTTGGAAAATACGCAAAAAGCTACCAAGAGCAGGTATGATAGGAGAACCAAACAAAGAGAGTTCCAAGTAGGGGATCTGGTTTTGGTATGTACTCCTACAGTAACTGGAAGTTTGAGCGCCAGATTCGTAGGTCCTTACCAGGTTTTAAAGAAGGTTACTAATCACAATTACCTTCTTAGTACTCCAGACCGCCGGAAGAAAGAAACTTTGGTTCATGTCAACATGATCAAGAAATATGAGGGTCGGGATACACTCCCAATAACCATGGTGACCACAAAAGATGACATTGAGGAGGAAGAGGAGGTATTAACTAACTCAGAAATTCTGTTAAACTTGCAGGCAAAGTTGACACATGTGGCCGAAGGACATCAACCATCATTGCTGCAAATGATCCAGGAATACAAGCCTATCTTCAGAGATGTTCCAGGATTAACATCCGTCCTAAGGCATGATGTCGTGCTGGAGGAAGGAGTCCGACCTATAAAGCAACACCCTTACCGACTCAACCCCCTGAAGAAACGGGTGGTGAAAGAGGAGGTGGAATACATGCTGAAACACCATCTAATAGCCCCGAGCTCGAGCCCATGGTCGTCCCCGATACTACTAGTGCCCAAACCTGGTAAGAAATACCGTTTTTGTATTGATTATCGCCAGGTGAATAAGGTCACAGTAGCAGATACCTATCCTCTCCCCAGGGTAGAGGAATGTCTGGATGCCATAGGTAAAGCTCGTTACCTGACTAAATTTGACCTGTTCAAGGGCTATTGGCAAGTTCCCCTCACGGAGAAGGCCAAACCCATATCAGCATTTGTGACTCCCGACGGGCTGTTTGAATGTCAGGTGATGCCATTCGGGATGAAAAACGCAGCCTCCACTTTCCAGAGACTGATGGGTATTGTGTTGCGTGACGTGGAAAACACCTTAGTCTACATCGATGACGTATTAATATATGATGTGGATTGGCAGGATCATCTACGTCACATAGAGGATTTCTTCAAGGCCATGCTCCAGTCGGGATTGGTGGTCAACCTGCATAAATCTGAGTTTGCCAGAACCTCTGTCATCTTCTTAGGTCATAAGGTTGGAGGAGGATGGATTGCGCCCAAGGCCAGCAAGATAGAGGCAATAGTCCAGTATCCTACACCAGCTTCCAGGAAAGACATCTTGCGTTTCCTTGGTATGGCTGGTTTTTATCGTAAGTTTGTCCCTAACTTTTCCTCCATCGCCGCCCCCCTGACAAATCTTTTGAAGAAGGGGGTGAAACTATTATGGAATGAGAATTGCCAGGAGGCATTTGAGAGTCTAAAGGCAATTCTAATCTCTTCTCCAATCCTCAGGTCCCCGAGTTTTGAGGATAGATTTATCCTGACGGTCGACGCTTCTGACTATGGCCTGGGGTCCGTATTATCTCAGACGGATGAAAAGGGGGTGGAACATCCTGTGGCCTACCATTCTAAGAAGTTCACCCCCAGTCAGCTCAACTACTCCGTCATAGAAAAAGAAACGTTGGCCTTAATTAATTCAGTTCAGCACTTTGAGGTATACTTAACAAGTAATGGTCACCCTATATTAGTACGAACTGACCATAATCCTCTAAAGTTTCTGGCTCAGTTTAGGCAAAAGAACCTCAGGCTCACCAGATGGAGTCTACATCTGCAACAATATCCCCTCCAGATCGAACACATCAAAGGGGTGGATAACGTGGTAGCTGAGGCATTGTCTCGCGTCTAGATCCTTGACTAATTTGGTTTGTTTTCTTTGTTTTATAGAACCCCAAACCAAATTCTTTTGGTGGGGAGGTGTTACGGACCCGAATCCAGCGTCCGAGCACGGAGCAGTGACGACCGCGCCATCTGTGGGTCAGCTCCCGAAACCCCCTCCAAATGGACGACGACACCTGGTGAGGACGAGGTGTACTGGCCACAAGGGCCAGTTTCCAGTCCTGTTCAGCTCACAACACAGCCGCTGCTGACCTCTGGTGAGGTGGTGCTCAGACAACAACGCCATCTATGGAGTGGATAGGTCGGGCGTTTGTGTCTAAGCCTGTAAGTGAGGTGCTTTAGTGTGTCCCTTTTACTGATGACGTGTCTGATTACAGAGTCGACCTGGGACTGCTGTAATGGAAGTTGAGTCAGTCTACCCAAGGCAGCCGTCTCGTCACCAAGTGTTTGCTGCAGCAGCTGTGAGTCGCCCCCCGGATGAACACTGTGGTGTTACCCTGCCTGTGAAGTGGCAGTTGAGGGATTGTCATACCCGGGACTGACTGGTGGAGACGCTTAACCACTGGGGTATTGTGGAAAGGAGAGTGATCTGTGGTATCACACGAGGCTCCTGACTAGGGCGCTACCCTAGTATCGCTCGTGGAGTGGCCTAACCAGCGTTGCTGATTGGAACCTGCCAGCTATCTGCTGGACTTGTGGTTGACGGCCTCCACGACGGTGCCCCCAGTGGAACTGTGTTTTGGCTGGCCTGTGGCCAGGGTAGACTCAGAGAATCGAAGGATTCGTCGTGAGGCCACGAGAGCACCGAGAGCTTAGCACCGTGAACCGTGATCCAGAGTCTTCAGAGGAAGACTACGTTGTATATAATAGTGTTTATACCCCCCCCCCCCCCCCCCGTAATCTTTTATATATTATTTATTGGTGAAGGTGCTAATTATATTATTAAGTTTTTGCCTTTATTTCCCTTCCCCTTTTAGTTTACTTGCGTTACGGATCACATCCCTTGAAAGCCACTACTGGCTTGGGGCCGGATACCCTTCCTCTAACAACATCAGAGTAAGAACCCGGTTGCGACCCGAGAGGGCCGTAACATTTTATAGCTTTACAGGTGAGGCCATTGTTACCTAGGATTTGGTATATGGATGTACACGTATCGTAACCATGAAGGGAAGGAGGGAGGAAGAGGGATCACGCACATCTGTATCAGAAGAAAGACACGATACCACACTGAAATATATAGTGTGGAAGGCTGGTTCATTTGTTTACTAGTTGATTAAAGAAAAAGTTTGCCTATAATTTTAAGCCCATTCATTCAAGAGATATTAGACAATGCAAAATTAAAATAAAATTTGTCATACTTTTTATTGATCTTAAATTAATTTATTAAATAGCTTCTTATTTTTCTCTTTTCAAGATTTTCTACAAATTTTGTAGCTTGGCACCAAACACTTTGAAATTTGGGAAGATCCTTTCGCAAGTACGGTGACCAAACCTGTTTGTAATGTTCCAGTATATGACGTACTAAGGAAGAGTGCAGAGTAAGAATGACTCTCCGAACCAGACTGGAAAAAACTTCCAGTGGAGCCTATTATCCTTCTGGCATTCTCAATGCCTTAATATACTGCATATTAGGCATCAAATCCAGACTGGAAAGAACGCCCAGTGAAGCCTATTATCCTACTGGCGTTCTCTACAGCCTTAATACACTACGTACTAGGTTTCAGATTCAGACTGAAAATAACTCCCAGTGTTTATTATTAGAAAGAAAGCCTTTTATTCTATTGGCATTTTCTACAGGCAGAGTACAATGCTTACTAGGCTTTAGACCATTAGCCGCTCTCGCTCCAGGTCTTGCTACTTCACTACATAGCCCCCTCCCCATCCGGCCCGTTGGCGTCGTGAGGGGGTTTGGTGGACGGCTGCCGGAGTGTGATGCTCCGTTGGGCAGTCCTCTGTCCTTTTCTGGCCTTGCACTCCTGCTGCTGTCTTCTCCAATTGTGCTGGATCGCTTTTCCTTTTCCTTATGTTTCGTTTTTCTCCCCCCTCTTCTCCTATCTGCTTGTCGTTTCTTGCCGACCTTTTGCTTGTTTTGGATTCTTTCTTTGGACTTCTTCTATTTTGACGCCCGGGTGCTTGAGGAGGCATACTCTTGCACCCGTAGAACTGTAGTACCCAACGTCTCGAGCGAGGGGAACCTTTTATTGTCAATCCCCCTTTCGCCGCTGAACCCGATCTCGACGGGCTGACGGTTCTTAAGGTGGCGTTTGTGGGGCGTATACTCACGACGCACCACTAGGGGGCCCCGGCATGATCGGCGATAGCTTCCTTTTGGGTGTCCTGCCTCTAATTGTGGCTCCATGGTGGGTATGGGGGCACATTCGTGGATGAATTTGTCACTTTTCGTCTCTATGTCGTTGAATGTTTCCGTTGTACCCTCTCAGGCTCGTGGGGTGGGCGACCAAGCCCCCGAGTCGGCCTGTATTGGAAGACCAGGCTCTGTAGCTCCCGCTGCGTTGGGCCCCGACCTTGCTCCTCCTTTGACCGTCCTGACTTCTTCCCCCAGCTCCCCTCCCTCCTCTGTGGTTGGGTCGAGCCTCCAGCCCCCGGTGGTGACCACTTTGTCCCCTGGTATGGCTAAGTCTTTCGTTGTGACTACTGCACCTTTTGACCCCTCTCTCTCTAGGGGTTCTCAACGCCGTTCGCGCCCCAACCGCACTAGCTCGATTCCTTCCCGTGCTGATGCGTATCAGGCCTTGTTTGGTCCTGCTTCATGGGCCAAATACTTTGATCTCCTCCCTCTTGATTCTGCGCCTCCTGACGATTTCTCCCTCCATCGGCATCTTGTAGATTCCGTGGATGCGTCTGTTACTTTCAACCCCACTCGTCTCGGTACACGTGTCGTTGCTGCTCCTTCTCAGGATGCGGCTTCCCGCTTGGCTGCCTTATCTTGCCTTGGCGAGATCCCTGTTCGGGTCTCCAAGAACGTTCAGATGATTCCAGTGTTGGCACTATTCTCCTCCTAACCCATGTTACAACCGGTGTTCGGAATCTGCAGGATTGCCACGATGATATTTGGCATATCCTTGATGCCCAAGGCCATTCTGTCCTCCAGGTTGACTCGTTTACTCGTCCCCCTCGTGGTCGTTGCCGTCAACCCCTCCGCGTTGTGAAGATCACCTTTGATGGTAGGACCCTTCCATCCTGTGTCATTCTTGCTGGTGCTAGGTGCTCTGTCCAGGAGTATATTCCTTCTCCTCGACTTTGTAACAAGTGCTGGAGGTTTGTGCATGGTGCCCTCCGCTGCTCTGGGACTGTCTCTCTCTGTCCTTTGTGTGGGAGTGAAGGTCACTCTAAGTCGGAGTGCACTTCTCCCCAGGCTCGTTGCCTCAACTGCGGTGAGGCCCATCCTACCTTCTCCCGTGCGTATGTCCATTACAAGCTTGAGGCAGCCGTCCTCAACTTGAAGCACCGGGAGCGTTTATCTTTTCCTGAGGCGAGGCGCCAGGTTTGCCGGCTCCCGCCTTATACTAACGTCTCTTATGCTCGCGTGTTGCGCTCTTCCTCTCCTCGTCCTTCCCGCCTTCCTCAGACTCACAACCGTTTCCGGGCCTTGGACCCTGATGCGCCCACTGCCCCCTCCTTTGTTCCTTTGGGTTCTCTCCTGAAGGATCCTCCTCCTGGTCCTCTGTCTGGGGTTCCCCTTCCTTCTACCCGGTCTGTCGTGTCTCCTGTGTCTTCTTCCTCGTCCCCCTCCGATCCTCCTTCCCATCCTCTTCCTCCATCTATCGGCTCTCCCCACCGCCTGTCGGTGCGGGCGGATGTCCATCGCTCTCCTAACGGCCGTCGTGTGTGCTCTCGTTCGGCTTCTCCTGTTGAGACACTGGAATCTGTTGCCCGGTACGTAGTTGCTGGGACACCGGTCTCTTTAAGTCAGAAGCGAAAGCCTGGCTCCTCTCCTTCCTCTTCCCCGGCGGGTAAGAAGGCTTCGCTTTCTTCCTCAGCTCCTACTTCTGGCTCTGTTGCTCCTTCCCCTCCCGTTTCAGTGATTGCGCCCCCTGTTCCTGCTATGGAGGTTTCTTTGGCCCCTGCTTCCCTTTCGGTTGCTGCTCTTGCTGAGGTGCGCTCCCCTCTTTCTACTCCCCCTCTTCCTGCTGCTGTCCTTGACTGCTCCTCTCCGTTGTCTCCTCCTCTTCCTCCTCCTCCTCCTCCGGACCCCGCCCGCCCACCTCTGATCTGTTCTCCCGTTTCCTTCCCTCCGTCTTTGCTCAGTTTACCCATGCCCCCTAACCCTGACTTTGCTGACCCTGATCCCGACCCTGATATTCTTTAACGTGCTCTGTTGCTCTTTCGCCTTTGTTTCTTCCTTGTTCTCTGTTTTTGTCCTTTCTCTTCTCGTCGTTGTCCATTCTTCAATGGAACGTTCGAAGTTATTACGCCAATTTCCTCGAACTCCAACTTCTGATTTCGCGGTTTTCGCCCCTTTGTGTCTGTCTCCAGGAGCCAATGCTTGGTGCTCGTCCTGGTCGTTTTCGTGGCTATTCCTTTCTCTCCCCCCCCCCCCCCCAGCCATTGCTGGGGCTTCTAATTCTTCTGCTCTCTTGATTCGTGCTGATGTTCCCTTTGTTCCTTTGCTTTTTCCTTCGCCTCTCCATTGTTCTGCTGCTCGTATCTTTGTGGGGAAATGGTACACAGTTTGTTCCATTTATCTCCCCCCGAGTGTCCCGCTCTCTCTTCCTGATTTGAAACACCTCCTAGACTCCTTGCCGGAGCCTGTGCTCCTGCTGGGTGACTTCAATTGTCGTCATTCTCTTTGGGGTGACGTTCTGACGAATACCCGGGGTCGCCTCCTTGAGCCGTTTCTCCTCTCTTCTTCCCTGTCTCTTCTGAATTCTGGTGAGCCCACTCATTTGGACTCTCGGACTCGCACCCTTTCTTGTCTTGATCTTTCTCTCTGCTCTTCTTCTCTTTACTTAGATTTCACGTGGCAGGTTCTTGATGACCTCCATGGAAGTGATCATTTCCCCATCCTTGTTTCCTTTTTCTCTTTTCGCCCTTCCCTCTCTTTCCCTAGGTGGCAGTTTGCTAAGGCAGACTGGACCCTATTTACCCTCAGTGCTGCTCTCTCTGACCTCTCCCTTCTGCCTCTCTCTCGCGCTCTCCTCCTTTTTCATGACACTGTCTTCAACGCTGCCCTCCGCTCTATTCCTCGCTCTTCCTCTCGGGGTCCACGGAAGTGCGTTCCCTGGTGGAATGCGGACTGTGCTCGGGCTGTCCGCTGTAAGCGTGCAGCCTGGAAGAGGCACCGCCGTAGGCAGACGACCGATTCTTTTCTTTTCTTTCGGAAAGCGAGTGCGGTGGCCCATAGGGCCATCCGTACGGCTAAACGTGAATGTTGGGCATCTTATGTCTCAACAATTACGTCCGAAACCCCTCTGGCCCAGATCTGGAAGCGTATCCGCAAGATAGCGGGTAAGTTCGTTCCCGATGATTCACCGGTCCTTCACCTCCATGATACTCTTGTGGCGGACCCGTTGCAGGTCGCTTCCGAACTGGGTTCCCACTTTTCTTCTGTTAGCTCTGGTCTTCATCTTCCCCAATCTTTCCTTCTTCGTAAACCTGTCCTTGAGTCTCGTCCTTTAGATTTCTGCACTCATCTTCAGCTTCCCTATAATGATCCCTTCTCTCTCTCTGAACTTCGTTCTGCCCTGGCCCTCTGCGGTTCTACGGCGGCGGGCTCCGATGGTATTCATTATGAGATGCTTCGCCATCTCCCTCCGAGCACGTCTCAGTATTTACTGAGTCTGTATAATCGGATCTGGGAGTCGTCGTCAGTCCCTGAGGACTGGCTCGATGCCGTTGTCCTCCCTGTTCGCAAACCGGGGTCTCTGGGTACTTCCCCTAAGGACTTTCGCCCTATTGCTCTCACAAGTTGTGTCTGCAAACTCTTTGAACGTATGGTTAACGTTCGTCTGATGTTGTTCCTGGAACACCATCACCTCCTCTCCCCTTCTCAATTTGGTTTCCGGAAGTGCCGCAGCACGACAGATGTCCTGGTGAACTTGGAGGTCTATATTCGTACTGCTTTTGCTGCGAAGACCTCCGTTGTTGCCGTCCTTTTTGACCTGGAAAAGGCTTACGACACCACTTGGCGTTATCATATCCTACCTCAACTTCATTCTTTTGGCCTTCGTGGTCATGTCCCTCTCTTTCTCCGCGGCTTCCTCTCTCGTCGTTCCTTTCGGGTGCGCCTTGGTACCGCTCTATCTCCCTCTTTTCAGCAATACGAAGGTGTGCCCCAGGGTAGTGTTCTGAGCACTACTCTTTTTCTGGTTGCCCTCAATGGTCTTCTTTCCTCTCTTCCTTCTGGTGTCTTCTCCGCTCTCTATGTCGATGATCTTACCCTTTGTTGTCAGGGTGATGATTCGCCTCTCCTTCAACGCCGGCTTCAACTTGCAATTGATGCCGTGTCGTCTTGGGCCACTGATCATGGCTTCAAGTTCTCTACTTCTAAGACTTGTGCCATGACTTTTACGCGGAAACGGGTTGTTCTTCGTCCCTCTTTGTCACTTTATGGTCATCCCCTTGAATACAAAGATTCCGCGAAGCTTTTGGGGTTATTCCTTGACACTCGTTTGTCTTGGTCTCCCCATATCTCTTACCTCCGTGTTGAGTGCTCTAAGGCCCTTACCCTCCTTCGGGTCTTGTCCCATACTTCTTGGGGGGCAGATAGGCGCACTCTCCTTGCTTTACATTCCTCTCTCGTCCTGTCTAAGCTCGATTATGGTTGCCCTGCTTACTCGTCTGCTTCTCCTTCTACTCTTCGCCGTCTTGATGCTTTGCACCATACTGGGTTGCGCCTCAGTTCTGGTGCCTTTCGTTCGACTCCCGTCCTTAGCTTGTATGTTGACACTGGCTTCCTGTCTCTCCAGGACCGCCGTGATCGCTACTGTCTTCGCTATCTTGCGCGGTCCTTGCAACATCCTTCCTCTCGCCTCTGTCGTGCTTTAACTTTTACCCCTCCTGCGGTTCCTGTTCCTCTTCACCACCTCCCTCTTTCTGTCCGGTTATCTCGCCTGCAGGATTCTCTTTCCGTTCGTATTTTTGATGTTTCTCCTCGTGTTGTTCCTTCTTTGCCCCCGTGGAGGGTCCCTCTTCCGCGGTTTTGTACATCCTTGACCCGTATCACTAAAGCTTTTACCCCTCCTACGGTTCTAAAACGCCTTTTCCTCGAGCACTTTTCTTCTCACTCCCGCTCCGTTTCTGTCTTCACCGATGGGTCTAAGTCAGCGGACGGTGTTGGCTACTCTATTGTTTTTCCTGATCGCACTTATATGTGTCGCTTGCCTCCGGAGACTAGTATCTTTACAGCGGAACTTTATGCTATTCTCTATGCTCTTCGTCTCCTGCTTTCTCGTTGTCAGTCTTCCTTTGTAGTTGTTGTTGACTCTCGTAGTGCCCTCATGGCTCTCGGGTCCTTTAATCCGGTTCATCCAGTGGTTGTCGAGATCCAGCATTGGCTGTTTCTCGTTCACAGTAAATTTAAGTCGGTTGCGTTTTGTTGGGTTCCCAGCCATATTGGTGTGTTTTTAAATGAGCGTGCGGATGCTGCCGCCAAGGAAGCTGTCCGCTCTTGTCCCATCTGTCCCATCTCTCGTAAGGGCATTCCGTATTCCGACTTTTACCCGGTTATCCATTCCTCAGTCCTTACCCGTTGGCAGGCTTCTTGGTTGTCTGTTACTGGTAACAAGCTACGTACTCTTAAATGTTGTGTTTCCTCGTGGCAGTCCTCCTTCCACCGTAACCGGCGGTGGGAAACAGCTCTGGCGAGGTTGCGTATTGGCCATACTCGCTTAACCCATGGTCACTTGATGGAGCGCCGCCCTGCTCCTTATTGTCCTAGTTGCATTGTCCCTCTTATGGTCGTGCATGTCCTTCTTGAATGTCCTGACTTCCAGGACGAGCGTGTGTTTTGCTTTCCGACCGCCCCTCGCGGTCACCTGTTCCTCGATAGAATTCTTGGTGACTCGGATACTTTTGATATCGTTCGCTTTATGCGTTTTTGTTCTCGTATTGGCATCCTTGGTGATATTTAGCGCCCTCTGATTATTTTGCGTATTTGATGGTGCTACATAGCCTTCCCGGTTTGGTGCCTTCTTTTGATAATTACTTACTTACTTACTTCCCTCATGAAAAAATGTGAAAAACACAGTTTAAAAAAAATCATGTTTTTTACGATCAGACGTGACATCCATAAAGTATGTATATTAAAACCCGCTCAGATGCGAATTGAACGTTGTGTGAAAATTTGAAAGCAATCGGTGAAGAACTTTCGGAGATTAGCGATTTTGAACAAATGAACATTTCCATTTTTATTTATATGTATATTTTACTTTTTATATTGATATTCTTAGATATTTTATCGTTAAAATTCATTTGCCATTTGTTAAAACCAATTTACTAAAGTAATAAAGTTGGCTTGTAATCTGTCGTACTATTGGTGTTGTAACTTGGCTTCCTAGTCTAGTTTCATTGACAAATTTGTATATTGTACAGCATCTATCGGCAAACTGGTCCCAAAACTGTTGGTTGTATTATAATTTATATTTAAGTAATAATTTAATTTAAGTAACATTAACAAATTAGACCTAAGTTTACAACAGTATTTAACTCTCAAGAATAAAATATATTTTTAGTCATTCGAATCACTGGGGATGAATTTTCGAATTAATTTCCTAATAACAATTAAATGTATTTTTTAATGTTCTAAAGGAGCAACATCTTCCCCCCCTCCAACCCAGCCCATCTCCCTGCACGGATTTGTTTTACATCTTGGCGGCATTCTTGCTGTACTCTGGTATTATACACAGCCTTATTCCCGATTAACGACCCCTATACCTTCCCAATTACGACCCCTATACCTTCCCATAGCTTAGATCCTCACTGTATCTAAATCCTGCCCTGCCTGGGACACTCTACATGTAATGTCTGATCAAACCTGTGTCACTATAAATGTCTGTCTGTGTGTCTTTCTCTCTTCTCCTCCTCCACTATCTCTCCTGTCCTCCACTTTCTCTCCTCCCCTCTTCGTTCTGGCAATGTTGTGATTCTAGAAACTCATTTAGCTGTATGAAATATGTTTTCTGTCTCTCGACAGTCAAATCCCAGCTTACGTTTCCTACTATTGGACGAACAATCCAGTGCTTGGTGAATTATGTTTCACAATGAAACGAAGACCGGATGTCGAAAGATCAAATAACGACGTCGATATGAACGCTTGGCCGCCAAAAGTTGACAGAGAAAATGTACTTCATAGTGTCGTTGTGCTAAGACTCTTGAGAAAATCAAATTAGGAGAGGGGGGGAGAAGTAGCGATGATGTTCCAGGAACCACATGAAATGTAAATTTATTCATGCGGACTTGAGTTTCGAAAGGGTGTAAGATCATTATAAGGGAGGTGAAGGTGAGTGTGAAAGCCTGAGGAGAGAAATTCAAGAAGTTCTTTACCAGTAAGGAAGGAAGATGAGTACCGGAGCTAATTGCTGAAATGTGCGAAAACAATTTATTTGTGACCAGCACCTGATCCGCCACAACGGGACCATGGATACGAAATACAGACGACGTGCATGGAACAAATTTGTCCACAATCTTATGGATTTTTTTCCATATATGAAAGAGAGGGGTGTCAACAGTAAAGTGTAAGATGTATTATCTCTAACTCTCACACTTAGCTGTGTGGATGGTCCTACGGGTGCCCGCACCGGCCTTTCGCAACACAATAAAAGATTCAGATGTATTCCGGCGTCGGTGCTTCCTCCAGGCCACAGGGTCACAGCAGACATCCCGGGCACAGTCCAAGTTCTACCAAGGAATACACTTCCGCGTGCCACAGGATACATAGCGCGGAACAGAATTGAGAACAGCTCTTATTAAAGTGTCACAATAAAGAAAAAGGGAGCGAGGGATCACACGGGAAGGAAAGAGCAGAATGGCGAGGGAAAAGATAACAATCCGCCTTATCAAACCGCCGCCGAAGGGAAGAGAGAGAAGAGGGTGGGAGGGAAAGAGGGAAAACAAGGATGATAAAATGGTCACTGTTAAGGTGGTCTTAGAGGACTTCACGCTAGATAACAATAAATGGAAGAGGATCAGAACGAATGATCTATGTAGGAAAGAGTACGAGTGCAGGAGTCGACATGTGTCTGCTCGCCGGATTTATTCTTGGCTGAGACTAGAAAATGGTGAACAAACGGTTTCATGTGTAGTGTAGTGTTAGAAAACGGTCTCAGCTAAGGGGTCATCAGTTTGTTACTTTTAAGTTGTTTAATGTCAACAAATCTTTTTTGACTAGTTGTATATGAAAAGGGCTGCAACTGTTTCAGGCTTCAATATCGCAGCCTAAATTGAAAGAGAGATTTCATTTATTTTTCAACGAATATTACACATATTCAGTAAGTCCGTTCAACCACAGGTTTCAAATATTATCATTCTTTGACACTTTTCTATCACATTAGCATATAATAAAGGATCTGTTGCCGCGGTGAGCGTCCCGTTCGCTGCTGGGGCTCCCCCAGCGTCTCCCGGCGTTCCCCTGGTTGTCGCAGACCCTCCTCCGGGTGTTGCGGTGCCGTCGGATGTTCCTCCTGACCATGTCTCTGGCCCTGCCGATCCCGTGGACCTTCCTGGTACACCCTGTGAAGCATCGCCGTCTGCTTCCTCGTCTTCGGATGCGGATCCTGGCCCTGCGTCCGCGCCTCGGGTCCCTGCTGTGGTGGGTGCTAGGGTGGTTGCGGAGCCTCCTGCTGTGTGGTCTGGTTCCTCCTGTGGTAGAGGTTGCTGCCGTTCTGCGTCGGGCGTCGGTTCGTCCGGTTAGTGGTGCCCGTGCTTCTGAATCTGCTTCCGGCTCTGACGATATCCGGCCGGAGCCCAAACGTTCCAGGCGTTCGTCTAATGTCTGGGCTGATGTTGAGGACTTCAGTGACTGTGGGTCTTCAGGTGTTGACGGCGTGGCTCCGGATGAGTTGTTGTCTCCACGGTTGGTGGTGGCGGAGGTACATGTGCCTGCTGGGGCTGGTGCCTGTGTCTCGGGTGTGCCTCCTGTTCCTTCCCCGCCCGGGGGCTCTCCGCAGTGGGGTGTGGTGGCTTCCGGTGCCGGGGGTGGTGAGGATGCTGGTGCTGGGTGTGGCCTGGTGGTGACTTGCGCCGCCATGGTTCCCTGCAGTCGTCTGGTGGTGTGCCCGTGGCCGCTGGTGCCCCTGTGGTGGTGCCCTCTGTCCGGCCCCCTACTGTGGAGGACCTGGAGGCCTGGGTTGCCGAGTTCCTGCTGTCTGAGAAGCCGGAGGACTTTTCTGATGAGCGGGTTCCAGGTGTATGGGAAAGGGTGGCAGTTACTCGCGTCCGGAGGGACACCATATGGGTTCCCTGTCTGCGAGTGTTTGTTGCCGGGGTTCCGCTTCACATGGCGCTCCCGGTGGTGGGTCAAGCCTCTTGGGGGAGGTGGCTGATTTGGGAGGCGTTTAATGTGCGGTATCTCCATTCCCGGGCACATAAGTAAGCTGATTTTACTTTGACATGTATGTTATCCTTCTGCATTGCTCGCATGTGTTTTTATTCTTAGCTTGTTGTGTGCTGTGCGATTTTCTTGTTTTGTTTCATGATGTCCTTTATGTTGTGTTTTGTTCTCGGTCCTTCAGGCCGATGCGTGTTTGTTGTTGTGTATGTAACTGTGCTTACTTTCTGATTTGCATGGGTTGCTTGTTTATTATTGGTTTGTTGCGGGGCGGTTGGTTTGGTGTGGGTGTTTTTATTCATGTCTTGTTTCTGTGCTGTACGTTTGCACTGGTGTTATAATTATTACTTTACATGTTGTACTTGTTTATTATTTTTTTGTGTGTGTGTATTGTGCTTGTCCTGTTATGCTTTTTGTTATTCGTCTTGATGTTTGTTTTGTTTTATGATGTTCTCTTTTGAGATGTTACTGTGCCTGCTTGTTTGACAATTGTTTTATATTTTGTGTCTTGATTTTTGTGTTTTTCACTGCATTTATCGTATTTGTATTTTGTTGTACTGAGCTGTCGGCCCTTCTGGCCGGTGGTCTATTGTTTTGGTTTGTTATGTTTTCTGTGTGTTTTCCCGTTTTTATTGTATTTAAATTGCATGCTTTGTATGTAAAAATAAAAAAAAAATAAAAAAACTACACACACTCCCCCACACACAGTACTACCACTAAACAGCACAGTCTCCCCCACACAGTACTACCACTACACACACTCTCCCTAACATACAGTACGACCACTACACACACTCTCTCACACACAGTACTACCACTACACACTCTACCCCACACACAGTACTACCAATACACACACTCCCCTACACACAGTACTACCACTAGACACTCTTCCCCCCCCCTACACAGTACACCCACTACACACTCTCCCCCACACACAGTACTACAACTACACACTCTCCCCTACACACAGTACTATCACTTTGCACTCTCCACAACTCACAGTACTACTACTACACATTCTCCCCAACATATACTACGACCACAACACACTCTCCCCAACAAACAGAACGACCACTGCACACTCTCACTCACACACAGTACTACCACTACACACTCTCCCCCAGCACACTCAGCACTACCACTACTCACTGTCCCCCACATACAGTACGACCATTACCCACTCTCCCACACACTCAGTACTACCACTACACACTCTACCCCAACACACAGAACTGCCACTACACAGTCTCCCCGACACACAGTACTACCAAGACACACTCTCCCAACACACAGTACTATCACAACAAACATTCCCCCACACAGAACTACCACTACACACACTCCCCCACACACAGTACTACCTTTACACACTTCCCCCACACGCACAGTACTACCACTTCACACTCTCCCCCACAAACAGTATTACCACTACAAACTTACTCCCACACACAGTACTACCACTACGCACTCTCCCCCACACAGTAACCACTACACACTCTTCCCAACACATAGTACTATCCACTACACACACTCCCCCATACACAGTGCAATCACTACACACTTCCCCACACAGTACTACCACTACACACTCCCACACACTGCACTACCACTACACACTCTCCCCCACACAGTAAAACAACTACACATTCCCCCAACACATAGTACTACCACAACACACACTCCCCCACACACAGTACTATCATTACACTCTCTCACCCACATAGTACTACCACTGCACACTCTCCCCAACACACAGTACTACCACACTCTCCCCCACACACAGTACTAAAAATGCACACTCTACCCTACTCACAGTACTTCCAATACACACTCTACCACACACAGTACTACCTCTACACATTCTTCCCCACACACAGTACAACCACTACACACTCTCCTCCAGACACAGTACTACCACTACACACACTCACCCACACACAGTACTAACACTACACAATCTCCCACACACAGTACTACCACTACACACACTCCCTCCACACACAGTACGAAAACTACACTCTCTCACTCACACACAGAACTACCACTACACACTCTCCCCAACACACACAGTACTACCACAACACACACTTCCTCACATATAGTACGATCACTACACACTCTCCCCAACATACAGTGCTACCACTACACACTCTCTCCAACATACAGTACTACCACTACACACTGTTCCCCCACATACAGCACGATCACTACACACACTCCCCCAAACAAGGTATAACCACTACACATTCTCCTCCACACAGTACTACCACTACACACTCTCCCCAACACATAGTACTACCACTACACACACTCCCCCACACGCAGTGCAACAACTACACTCTCTCCCCCACACAGTACTACCACTACACACTCTCCCAACACACAGTACTACCACTACAAATACTCCCCCACACAGAACTACTACTACACACACTCCCCCCCCCCCCACACAAAGGGGTGAGGGGGGGGTGAGGGGTGAGACCTCCGATTGGCGTGAAGTCACCAGTGGAGTCCCACAGGGCTCTGTACTCGGTTCTATCTTGTTTCTAATATGTGTAAATGATCTCCCAGAGGGTATAGATTCATTTCTCTCAATGTTTGCGGATGATGCCAAAATTATGAGACGGATTAAGACAGAAGAGGACTGTTTGAGGCTTCAAGAATACCTAGACAAACTGCAGGAATGGTCGAACAAGTGGTTGTTAGAGTTTAACCCAACCAAATGTAATATAATGATATTAGAAAGAACTTTTTTAGTGTCAGAGTGGTTGACAAATGTAATGCATTAGGAAGTGATGCGGTGGAGGCTGACTCCATACACAGTTTCAAGTGTAGATATGATAGCGCCCAATAGGCTCAGGAATCTGTACACCTGTTGATTGACGGTTGAGAGGCGGGACCAAAGAGCCAGAGCTCAACCCCCGCAAGCGCAACTAGGTGAGCACAACTAGGTGAGTACAGTACTACCACTCCACACTCCCCCAACACGCACAGTACTACCACTTCACACTCTCCCCCACAAACAGTACTGCCACTACACACTTACTCCCACACACAATACTACAACTACACACTCTCCCCCACACAGTACTACCACTACACATTCCCCCAACACATAGTACTACCACTAAATACACTCCCCCACACACAGTACTATCACTACACACTCTCCCCCACAGAGTACTATCTCTGCACACTCTCCCCAACACACAGTACTACCACTACAATCATTCCCCCCAACATACAGTACGACCGCTACACACACTCCCCCACACACAGTACTAAAAATACACACTCTACCCCCCACACAGTACTTCCAATACACACACTCTCCCACACACAGTACTACCACTACACACTCTCCCCCACAAACAGTACAACCACTACAGACTCTCCCTCCACACACAGTACTACAACTATACACACCCCCACACACAGTACTACCACTATAAACTCTCCCCCACACACAGTACTACCACTACACACTCTCCCAACACACAGTACTACCACTACACACACTCCCCCACACACAGTACTTCAACTACACAATCTCCCCCACACACAGTACTGCCCCTACACACACTCCCTCCACACACAGTACGAAAACTACACACTCTCCCCCCCACACACAGCACTACCACAACACACACTTCCTCACATATAGTACGATCACTACACACTCTCCCCCAACATACAGTACTACCACTACACACTGTTCCCCACACAAGGTACTTCCACTACACACTCTCCCTCACACACAGTACTACCACTGCACACTCTACCCAACACACAGTACTGCTACTACAAACATTTCCCCCCACATAGTACCACCACTAAGCACACTCTCCCCAACATACAGTACGACCACTACACACTCTCCCTCACACACATTACTAAAAATACACACTCTACCCCACACACAGTACGACCACTACACACACTCCCCCCACACACAAGGTACTACCACTACACACTCTCCCTGAACAGTAGTACCACTACACACTCTCCATAACACATAGTACTACCACTACACACACTCCCTCACACACAGTGCAACCCCTACACACTCTCCCCCACACAGTACTACCACTACACACTCTCCCAACACAGAGTACTACCACTACAAACACTCCCCCCACACACAGTACTAACAAGACACACTGTCCCCCACATACAGTACGACCACTACACACACTCCCCTACACAAGGTACTACCACTACACACTCTCCCTCAAACACATTACTACCACTACGCACTCTCCTAAACACACAGTACTACCACTACAAACATTCCCCCCCACACAGTGCTACCACTACACACTCTCCCCCACATAGTACCACCACTACGGACACTCTTCCCAATATACAGTACTACCACTACACACACTCCCTCCACACACAGTACTACCACTACACACTCTTCCTCACACATACAGTGCTACCACGACACACTCTCCCCCACACACAGTACTACCACAACACCCACTTCCTCACATATAGTACGATCACTACACACTCTCCCCAACATACAGTACTACCACTAAGCACTCTCTCCAACATAGAGTACTACCACTACACACTGTTCCCCCACATACAGTACGACCATTACACACACTTCCCCCACACACAAGGTACTACCACTTCACACTCTCCCCGCCCAGTACTACCACTACACACTCTCCCCAACACATAGTACTACCACTACACACACTCCCCCCACACAGTGCAACCCCTACACACTCTCCCCCACACAGAACTACCACTACACACACTCCCCCACACACAGTACGACCACTACACACTCCCCCAACACGCACAGTACTACCACTACACGCTCTCCCCCACACAATACTACCACTACACACTTACACCCACACAGTACTACAACTACACGCTCTCCCCCACACAGTACTACCACTACACATCCCCCAACACACAGTACTACCACTACGCACACTCCCCCATACACAGTACTATTACTACAAACTCTCCCCCACACAGTACTACCACTGCACACTATCCCCCACATAGTACCACCACTACACACACTCTCCCCAACACACAGTACGACAACTACTCACTCTCCCTCACACACAGTACTAAAAATACACACTAAACCCCACACACAGTACTTCCAATACACACCAGGAACCACTGGAAGAGTTTGAGATTACGAGCGGGGAAGTAAGGAAGTGTTTACTAGAATTGGATGTGGCAAAGGCTATAGGCCCAGATGGAATCTCCCCTTGGATACTAAAGGAAGGAGCAGAAGAACTGTGCCTCCCGCTCTCCATAGTGTATAACAAATCACTGGCAACAGGGGAACTGCCAGAAATTTGGAAAGCAGCTAACGTAGTCCCGATATACAAGAAAGGGGATAGACAGGAGGCACTGAATTACAGACCAGTGTCCCTAACCTGCATACCATGCAAGATGATGGAGAAGATTGTGCGAAGAAAGCTAGTGGTGGCTTCCTGGAGCGAAAGAACTTTGTAACACAGCATCAACATGGATTCAGGGATGGCAGGTCCTGCCTCACAGGGTTACTTGAATTCTACGACCAGGCAACAAAAATAAGGCAAGAAAGAGAAGGGTGGGCAGACTGCCTATTTTTGGATTGTCAGAAAGCCTTTGACACAGTGCCACACAAGAGGCTAGTGAAAAAACTGGAGAAGCAGGCTGGAGTGAAAGGGAAGGTACTCCGTTGGATACAGGAGTACCTAAGTAACAGGAGACAACGAGTCAGTGTGAGGGGTGAGGTCTCAGATTGGCGAGACGTTACGAGTGGAGTACCGCAGGGGTCAGTCCTTGGACCTATACTGTTTCTGATAAATGTAAATGATCTTCCAGAGGGTATAGAATCGTTTCTCTCAATGTTTGCCGATGATGCAAAAATTATGAGGAGGATTGAAACTGAGGACGATAGTAGGAGGCTACAAGATGACCTAGACAGACTGAGTGAATGGTCCAACAAATGGCTGTTGAAGTTCAACCCGAGTAAATGCAAAGTAATGAAACTAGGTGGTGGAAATAGGAGGCCAAACACAGGATACAGAATAGGAGATGAAGTACTTAATGAAACGAGTTGATATCACACCAAACCTGTCTCCTGAAGCCCACATAAAAAGAATAACGTCTGCGGCATATGCGAGGCTGGCTAACATCAGAACAGCGTTCAGGAACCTGTGTAAGGAATCATTCAGAATCTTGTACACCACATATGTAAGACCAATCCTGGAGTATGCGGCCCCAGCATGGAGCCCGTACCTTGTCAAGCACAAGACGAAGCTGGAAAAAGTTCAAAGGTATGCCACTAGACTAGTCCCAGAACTAAGAGGCATGAGTTACGAGGAAAGGCTGCAGGAAATGCACCTTACGACACTGGAAGACAGAAGAGTAAGGGGAGACATGATCACAAACTACAAAACCCTCAGAGGAATCAACCGGGTAAACAAGGATAAACTATTCAACACTGATGGGACGCGAATAAGGGGACACAGGTGGAAACTGAGTACCCACATGAGCCACAGAGACGTTAGAAGGAACTTTTTCAGTGTCAGAGTAGTTAACGGATGGAATGCATTAGGCAGTGATGTGGTGGAGGCTGTCTCCATACACAGTTTTAAATGTAGATATGATAGAGCCCAGTAGGCTCAGGAATCTGTACACCAGTTGATTGACAGTTGAGAGGCGGGATCAAAGAGCCAAAGCTCAACCCCCGAGAGCACAAATAGGTGAGTACAAATAGGTGAGTACACACTCTCCCACACACAGTACTACCACTACACACACTCCAACATACACAGTACTACCACTACACACTCTCCCCCACATACAGTACGATCACTACACACTCTTCACAACATACAGTACGACCACTACTCACTCTCCCCAACATGCAGTACTACCACTACACACTGTTCCCGAACATACAGTACGACCACTGCACACACTCCCCCACACTCAGTACTACCACTACACCCTCTCCACTACACACAGTACTACCACTACACACACTCACTCCACACACAGTACTACCACTAAACACACTCACCCCCACACTGTAATACCACTAAACACACACTCCCTCCACACACAATACGAGCACTACACACTCTACCTCACACACAGAACGACCACTACACACTCTCCCCCACACACAGTACTACCTTTACACACACTTCCTCCACACACAATACGACAACTACACACTCTACCTCACACACAGAACTACCACTACACACTCTCCCACACACACAGTACTACCACTGCACAGTCTCCCCAACACACAGTATTACCACTACAAAAACTCCCCCTCACACAGTACTACCACTGCACACTCTTCCTAACACAGTACTACCACTACACACTCTCCCCCACATAATACCACCACTACACACACTCTCTCCAACATACAGTACTACCACCACACACTGTTCCCCCACATTCAGTATGACCACTATACACACTCCCCCACACACAGTACTACCACTACACATACTCCCCCATATATAGTACGACCACTACACACTCTTCCCAACATATAGTACGACCACTACACACTCTCCCCAACATACAGTACGACCACTACACACACTCTCCCACACACAGTACTACCACTACACACACTCCCCAACACATAGTACTACCACTACACACTCTCCCAACACACAGTATTACCACTACAAACACTCCCCCACACAGTACTATCACTACACACTTTCCCCACACACGGCACTACCACTACCTCCTCTCCCCCACACACAGTACTACCACTACACACACTCCCTCCACACACAGTACTACCACTACACACTCTTTCCCACACACAGTACTACCACTACACGCACTCCCAGCACACAAAGTACGACCACTAAACACTCACCCTCACACACAGTACTACCATTTCACACTCTCCCCCACACATTACTACTACTACACACACTCTCCCCAACATAGAGAACGACCAATACACACTCTCCCTCACACACAGTACTACCACTACACACTCTACCCCACACACAGTACTACCAGTACACACACTCCGCCACACACAGTACTACCACTACATACTCAGTACACCAGTTGATTGACAGTTGAGAGGCGGGACCAAAGAGCCAAAGCTCAACCCCCGCAAGCACAAATAGGTGAGTACAAATAGGTGAGTACACTCTCCCCCACACACAGTACTACCATTACACACACTCCCTCCACACACAGTACGACCACTACACACTCTCCCCACCCACAATACTACCACTACACACTCTGTCCCACATACAGTACTACCACTACACACTCTACCCTACAGACAGTACTACCACTACACACACTCCCTCCACACACAGAACGACCACTACTCACTCTCCCTCACACTCCGTACTACAATTACACACTCTCCCCCACACACAGTACTACCACTACACCCACACTCTCCCTACACACAGTACTACCACTACACACTCTTCCCATCATACAGTACTACCACTACACACACTCCCCCACACATAGTACTACCACTACACACTCTCCTCCCACACACAGTACTACCACTACACACTCTCCCACACACACAGTACTACCATTACATTCACTCCCGCCACACGCAGTACGACCACTACACACTCACCCTCACACACAGTACTACCACTACACACTCTCCCAAACTTACAGTACTACCACTATACACTGATCGCCCACACACAGTACTACCACTACACATTTTCCACTACACACAGTACTGCATCTACACACTCTCTCCCACACACAGTACTACAACTACACACTCTCCCTCTCACACAGTACTACCACTGCACACTCTTCCCAACACACAGTACTACAACTACACAATCTCCCCCACACAGTACAACCAATACACATTCCCCCAACACATAATACTAACACTCCACACACTTCCCCACACACAGTACTACCACTACACACTCTCCCCCACACAGTACTACCACTGCACACTCTCCCCAACACACAGTACTACCACTAAAAACACTCCCCCCCACACACATTACTACTACTTCACACACTCTCCACAACTTACAGTACGACCAATACACATTTTCTCCCACACATACGATTAACACTACACACTCTCCAAAACATACAGTACAACCACTACACACTCACCCTCACACACAGTACTACCTCTACACACTCTACCCCTCACACAGTACTAACACTACACACACACCCACAAACACAGTACTATCCCTACACACTCTACCCTGCACAAAGTACTGATACTACACACTCTCTCCCAGACACAGTACTACCACTACACACGCTCCCCCACACACAGTACTACCACTACACACTCTCTCCCACACACAGTACTACCACTACATCCTCTCCCCCATACACAGTACTACCACTACACACACACTCTCCCCCACACAGTACTATCACTACACACATCCCCCCCCCACAGTACTACCACTACACACTTTCCCCCAACACGGTACTACCACTACACACTCTCTCCCACACACAGTATTACCACTACATCCTCTCCCGCACACACAGTACTACCACTACACACTCTCTCCCACACACAGTACGCCCACAACACACTCTCCCCAACATAGAGTTCGACCAATACACACTCTCCCCAACATAGAGTACTACCACTACAAACTGTTCCCCCACACACAGTACTACCACTACACATACTCCCCCTCATATAGTACGACCACTACACACTTTTCCCAACATACAGTACTACCACTACACACTGTTCCCCACATACAGGACGACCAATACGCACACTCCCTCCCACACAGTACTAACGCTAAACACTCTTCCCGACACACTGTACTACCACTACACACTCTCCCCCACACACATGACTACTACTACACACTCTCCCCCTCACAGTACTACCACTACACACTCTCCCGAACACATAGTACTACCACTACACACACTTCCCACATACAGTACTTCCACTATACACACTCCCACACACACAGTACTACAACTACACACTCCCCCCCCCACACACACAGTACTACTACTACACACACTCCCCCACACAGTACTATCACTACACACATTCCCCCCAACACATTTTTTTTTATTTTTTTTTTATTTTTATAAAAATACACAATGTACAAAACAGACACCCGCCGAAAGAACAAGTTATGAACATACACAGGACAATATAACAAAGGAAGTAAACCACGGATACACTAAACATACCCAACAAAAACCAAGAAAGAAAACACATTGACACAAGGCACAAAAAAAAGAGAACCCAGAAACGGGGACAGTATTTACCACAAAAAACAGAACATGACATAAATAGCACACAATATAAATAACATAAAACAAAGGCACATCCACACAACCTTAAGTACAGAAACACAAAAGGAGAACGCACATACAAGCCCAGCCCAACAACCCAAACACAGGTGCATAAAAGTACAGAACAACAGGCCTCCGAAACCCCTAAGAGGCAAAATTACAAAACTACATTAAACAAAAAACATGGAAATACAGAACATTGAAAGTCAAACAGAAATAACTGAGTACATTTCTTTTTTTTTTTTATTTTTTTTTTTTTACTCCGTTTCCTCATGCATAATTAAAAAGACATAATACAAAGGCAGAACACAAAACACAAATCAAGAAAGAACAGATAAATAATACATAAATAGCCCAAGGCAAAGTACATGGCACATAAAAAGAGAAATAACAATCAGTAATGGCAAAAAGGACACTCATAACACAGGAACAGTAGTACATGAAAAGGGGGGGGGGGTAAACAAAACATAACCCGGGCACCCCAACCCCCACACAGAAAATCACAAAATACAGAAGAGGCACGCTCCAAAGACATAGGAGCATATAAGCATACATACCATAAAGAACAAAAATGCACAAAACATAAAACCCATACAAGGCAAACAAAAAGGCCCATGCAGGAGCCAGGGAAAACATAAAAACCACACCCACACACAAGCACACCCAAACAAACACACACCCACAGGAGCAACCACAACAGAAACAAAACAACCACACACACACACACACACCCCGCCCAACCCCCGCCGAGGAGGCCCATCGGAGGACCGGGGACCTAAAACAAACCGGAACAAGACCCACCCAACCAACCCACATCCAACATCCACGAGCCCAACCCACGATCAATCACTCAAAAGCAGCCCCACGAACATACGCACCAGTAAACCAACCACAAAAATCATCCGGAAAAGCACGCTGCAGCCACCACCAGGTGAACCGTAAGCGTCCCCTCAAAAACCCCAAAACCCTATCAACCCCATAACCCTCCCTCCGGCCAACCCACACACAATACACATAGTCAGCGACAAGAAGACAGAGCGTATTACGCACCCGTCGAGAGCCCCGCGGAAAAGACAAAAACAAAAACGGCAAAAAACCACCCTGACATCCAGGCCCACAAACCACGGCCAACACAGCACGAAACCAATCAAGCAAACCACTCAGCCTCTCACAAAAATAGAAAACATGTAACTGAGTTTCAGGCAAACCACAGTGGACACATGCGTCAGAGGCACACAAACCCAGCATGCACAACCGGTCATTTGTCGCCAACGACAAATGCAACATGCGAAACAACAACTCCCGCTGCTGCGGTGCCAAAAACCGGGCCCCCTAACGCCGCCCACACCTCCCCCCAATCCCAACACGGGAATAAAGTCTCCACCCACGGCTGAACACGACAAAATAGAACCCCATAAATCGCCTTCACTGAGAGAGACATATAACCCGGACAACGACAGACAGCCCGAAGAATGTCTACCGCCCAGGAGTAAACAGGAGGGGTACAAACGGCCACCTCCCGACAAACACCGCAATCCACCAAAAAACTAAACCGGACCGAACAATAAAAAATACACAAAGCATTGAGCCCCCCACCCAACGCTAAACCCTGACGCAACGAGACCCAGAACAGCATCCGAGCCCTGATAAACACATCAGGAATACCAACCCCACCTTCCTGCACCGCTAACACCAACGTCGAGCGACGAACCGGGTGGTAACGACCACACCACACGTACCTATAAACCTGACGTTCCAACCCCAGAGCCAGCCGGCGATCTAGGGGGAAACACCGAGCCACGAACCAGACACGTGACAGAACTTTACAAGTAACAAGCAACGCCCGCTGATAAATTGTTAACGGGCGCGCAGCCAACAACCCAACCTCAACACCAACACTATGAGAAACCGCACCCCAATTAAATTCCAAAGATCTCTCGTAAGAAGCGAACCAGGTGATCCCCAGAACACGCAGAGAGGAGACCACCGGAAACCAAGACCCCTCCCACACAAGGCGAGAGGACCACCCACCGATACCCATAAGACCAGATTTGGCACGATTGACCTGGGCCCCAGTGGCCAACTCAAACCTCTCAACCACGACCTGGACAGCCCGAATAGAACCAGCAGAGGCCACGAACAGGATGGTATCATCCGCATAACCGCAGATGGGTAACCGAAGATCAGAAGGCAGCCAGGGGGGACGGATCAACGCACAAGCCTTGACCGCCCGAAAAAAAGGCTCCTGAAAGAGCACATAAAGGAGCATGGAAAGCGGACAACCCTGCCTCACCGAACGGCGTACAGGGAAAGGAGCACTCAAGAACCCATTGATGCAAACCCGACTGCAACACTGAGCGTACAACATACGCACCCAACGAACAAACAAAGGCGGAAAACCAAGCCGCTTACACACGAAAAACAAAAGCTAACGAAACACGGTCAAAAGCCTTAGACCAATCCAGGCAAAGCATCGCTGCTGACAAGCGAGAGCCCGACACGTACAGAAGCACATCCCGAAATAACGCATTGCACTGCAGTAACGAGCGACCTGGAACACCACAAAACTGTTCCACGGAAACCACAGACGCAACCACACGGCGACACCGACCAGCTAAAATCTTGGACAGGATCTTATAGTCCACATTCAACAAAGTAATGGGTCTCCAGTTCGAGAAGAACCGCAAATCGCCCGGCTTTGGGAGCAGCCGCACAATCCCAACGCACTGAGACAGGCAGAACGCACCCCCGGAGGCAAGTCCGGACCACCTCCAAAAGAACATCACCCAACACATCCCAAAAGTCAACATAAAACTCGACAGGAAGACCATCCGAGCCTGGCACCTTCCCGGAACGAAACGACCTCACCAAATCGAAAAGCTCCCCCAACGAAACATCTTCCTCCAAACCAACACAATCAGCAGCAGACAACCCCGGAGCACAACCACCCAAAAAACCTTCCGCAATCGCGTCGTCCCCTACCACCTCCCCATAGAGCGCAACCAACTCCTGCCGCACATAATGCAACACACCACCGGTGTCCGAAACAACGGACCCATCCGGCCGTTGCAGAGCCGTAAAAAGAACACCATCCCGCGCAGCCTTCACCTTCCCTAAAAGATAAGGAGAGAGCCGTTCCCCGTCAACACGTTCACTCACACGAGCACGCACATGAACACCCTCGGACCACTCATTCCGCAAACGACAAATACGCTCCTTACACTCCGCAATCTCCCCAAAACAGTCAATCCCAGCATTGTACCGCACATACAACCGCAAAAGCCTCGCCTGGAACAACCGCAGCAACCCAAACCTTCCAGGAGCCTCACGTTTGGCAGCCACCCGAAAAAACAACCGACATTGCTCCTTACACCACTCCCACCAATCTAAAACAGAAGGAAAATCACACTGCCGGGCGAGAACCCCAACCCACCAAACCCGAAACTGCCCACAAACCCTCGGAGAACGCAACAACCCACAATTCAGCTTCCACCACCCCGTGCCGACCCGTACCTGACTGGGCACACCAACCCGAACCACCACGAGACTATGGTCCGAGAAAGCAACCGGGACAGTGTGGAAAGCAAACACAGAACACCCCCCGCCAGTAACATACACTCGATCAATCCGCGAACGCGCCCCATGCGCAGCAAAAGTAAAGGACAACTCGCCCCCATAGAGCACAGCAGCATCCTTGAAACCGCAAGAACGCACCACCTCCAGCAGCGCACCCGAGACATTCTGCGGGCGGGCGCTACTACAGTCCCGCGCACTCGTCACACAGTTAAAATCACCACCAAAAACCATACTCCGCGTATCATGACGCAGGAAAGGGAGAAGCCCCACCCGAAAAAACTCCTCCCGTTCCCGACGGCGAGCCACCCCCGAGGGGGCGTACACCGTCAGGAACGGAAGAACGACCCCCAAAAACTCAACCCTCACAAACAAAACCCGCCCATCCTACTCCATCTCCGTGTGAAGCACGGAGAAGGAAGCCCTCCTAGAAAACAACATAAGCGTCCCCCCGAAGGACGTCCTCGGCGGGTTGAGCACAACATGAAAATGCGCACTTAAACACTGCAGCACAGACAACTCACGAACATTATGCTCCTGGATCAGAGCCACATCCACACGCTGCTCCTGCAGAACATCCAACAGGCCCAACTGGACCCCAAGATCATTTAAACCACGAACATTCAAAGACGCACAGACAACAGAGGGCGCCATCGGGAGAACCTCAGGATACCCCCAACGCAACGCGTTCCCCAGGGGACACAACCGCACCCGCAGCGGGAGCCACATCCACACCACCAGGCTCAACCCCCTGCCGCACCCCGGAAGACGACCGGCAAGGAACCGCCTTCAAAATCACAGGAGACACACCATGCGAAGAGGGCGCCCCAGGCGTCGAGGACACCATCCACAGTTTTTCCACTGCCTCCGCCGCCCCGAGCCCGACACCACGCTCAATGCCCCGCTCATCCCCAGATCCCGCTCCCGAAGGGGGAGGAGGAACCACAGGAGAAGCGGAGGGAGGAGCACCAGCCAAAGGCACACCACCCGAAGCCTCGATCCTCTTCCCAGGGGGGCCCCTGCTGTGCGACCGATCCCTCGGAGTGCGCTTTTGGCGAGGAACAGAAGAGCCCAATGCAACCACAGGAGGCACAGCACAAGCGACAGCAGGCGGCTGCGCCATGGCACCAGCATCAGGAACACCGCTAGGTTGGCCGTCAGGAGACACAGTATCAACACCGCCCCTGGCCTCGGGAAGCACACTGGCCACTGCACACGGGTTGCCCGCCGGCACCACACCACACACGTCGGATTCCAAGGAGACACTCGGGTCGCGATGTACCTCCGCCGCCACCAGCATAGGCGCACCCGAAGCAGGAGCCGCGAGAGCATCAGAGTCAACAGACAGAGCAGAGGACCCAGCAGCAGACGGAGAGGTAGGGACAGCTGGGGACGACGCCTCCAGAGGCACACCCATAGAGCCCGGGCCCACTGGGGGCGCCCCAGGCTCCGGCAGAAGTGGAAAATCATCCGCATGGAAAACCGATGGGTCCTCCGGGCGAGGGGCACGGCAAGCTGCAGCGAAATGGCCTACCGCACCACACCGGAAACAGGAGCGAGTCTGCCCCTGGTAAAACACACGCACATAAAACCCACACACAGCCACCCGAGAGGGAATAGCCCCAGAGAGCCGCATGCGCAAAGTACGGGCACCCATACGGAGCCCCTTCAGGCGCCCACTAAGCAGACAGGCATGACGCTGCCCCACCACCTCACCATACTGACGGAACGCGGCGGACAGCTCATCCTCAGGAAACTGCACCGGCGCACCATGAACGCTCACATACGTCAGGGGGCCCCACGGATCGGAGACCTCCACCGTCACAGCAGAATCTGGAAGTACATGCGTCCGTGTACCCCATCGACGCACGAACAGCTGATACACCTGCGCCGAGGAGAATGTCACCGCCACCCGGGTAGGGGAAAGTTTCTCAACACCGTAGAGATCTTGGTACTCCACACGCATGACGTCCATAAGGGCAACCTCCACCAAGGGCCAGTCAACGGGGGCCGAGAAATCAAGCCGGGCGGTGTTGACCCGGCGAACACGGCCACCACTAGTCGACGCCATGACACCCGCCAGGCCCCGGCCAATGGCCGCACCACACCGTCAACAAGACGACCACCACGCAGCAGTTACAGGTCAACACTGACGGCCCGGACCGAACGTCAGCGCCCTCCGGTAGCAGAGTGGCCAATTCTTCCCCCCAACACATAGTACTACCACTACACACTCTAACCGCACACAGTACTACCATTACATCCTCTCCTGAGTGTTGTTGCCTGCCTGGCTGCGTGCTGACGTGGCCTTTTTGCCATGGGGGGCCTGGCTATTCCTCCTGTGTTGAGGGTAAATTCCGTGGGACTGGAATTCACGTGTAAGGCTGGTTATCCGGCCGTTGAGTTAGTTATGTGTGACATGCTTCGTGTCCCGGTGGAAGCTGTGTATGGCGTTGAGCTTGTTACGGCCCACCGGGTGATTGTCAAGTTCGTGGGGGAGGAGGAGTATCGGGACTTCCTCCGGCGGAACGAGGGGCGTTCATTGCAGATGCCGGATGGCGCCGGCTCCGTTACGATTTCGGACCGAAGTGGTGCCCTGACATATGTCAGTGTGCACGGTGCGCCCCTGGAGTTCCCTGAAAACCTTCTCCGGCACTTCTTCGGGAGGTATGGTGCAGTCATCAGTGTGCGGGTGAACAAGCTGTCCTCGGGGAAGTATGCTGGGAAGCAGACGAATGTCCGTACATTAGGTATGCGCCTGCGGTCGGATATCCCATCTTCTGTCCGGCTGCTGGGCTACTACGTTCGGGTGTACTATGCCCGGCAGCCCCGTACTTGTTTCCGGTGTGGCCAGTTGGGGCATCAGGCTGCCGGGTGCTCTGAGACACCTGCTGCGCCCGTTAACTTATTCCGGGAGGAGGATTTCCCGCCGCTCCCTCAGGGCGTGGATTCCGGAGATGAAGTGGAGCAGGTCCCAGTCGCTGCTGATGCGGCCCCTCCTGCGTCACCCGACATGCCCCCGGTGCTTGTTGCCCCTCAGCCGAGTGCGTCTGCGTCTTCCTCGACTCCTGCTGCTGCGCCTGGTTCTGCGCCCTCACCAGGTGTTCCGGCTGTGTTGGGTGTTGGGGGTGCTGCGGAGCATCCTGTTGTGTGCGGCCCGGTTCCCCATGTGGTTGAGGCTGCTGAAGTACTGCGACGGGCGTTGGTTCGCCCGGTTCGTGAGGGCCGTGGTTCTGGGTCCGCCTCCGGCTGTGAGGATGTGCGGCCAGTGCCCAAGCGTTCTAGGCGCTCTTCTACTGCTTGGGCTGATATGGAGGACTACGACGCGGGTGGAGCTTCGGGAGATGGTGTGGCGGTTCCAGGTGCCTCGTGCTCTACGACGCTGGTGGTGGCTGATGTCCATGTGTCGGCTGTTGACGATGATTGTGCGTCTAATTTACCTCCTGTTCTTTCTCCTGCAGAAGGTTCTCCGCAGTGGGAGGTGGTTGCTCCTACGGGCGTGGATGGTGTGGATCCTGGTACGAGCCGAGGCATCAAGCTGGTGCTGAAAAAGGATGCCAAGCGTGGGGGGTCCCAGCAGGTGCAACGTTCAGTGGTTGCCGAGGGGCCCTGTGAGGCAGCTGAGGAGGCTCCCAGTGTGCTGCCCATTGCCCGGCCTCTTGGGAAGGAGCCTCTCCCTCTCATCTTGGCCTCCGGAGTGGCGATGGATGCTGACCATCCGTTGCATTTTGAAATTGTTGACCGTGTGCGTCCTGCTCCGTGGTGCCCTTCTACCATCTGGATTCGTCGGGCTAAGTGTTTTATTGTGGGTGTGCCAGAGTTAATGCCCGATCCTCGTACGCTCAATAGTGACCATGTTTCGGAGGACATTATGTTACTTTGGGAAGCGTACTGTATTCGCTTCCCGGCGGAAGAGTGGCCGGACAAGTATGAGATCTTTTCGTAGTCTGTGTGCTTGCTGTGTGTTTTCTTTTTCTTTTGTTTTCTTGTGTTTTTGATGTTGGCCCTTCAGGCCGGTGTTTAGTGACTTGTGTTTTTGCCTGCTTTTTTATTGTAATTGGCCTCGCCTTTTGTTACGGGGCGTTAATGTATTGATTTTCTGTTGCTTTACCTGTTGCCTCTTGTTGTATGTTTTGTTTTTTGGAGGTGTTGTTTTGTACTGTGATTGCTGGATTGCCATTGTATTCTGTTTTATGTTTTGATGTATGCTGTATTTTTCATGTTTTTCTTGTGTGTGTGTTTTGTTGTGCTCGGCTGTCGGCCCTTCTGGCCGGTGGTCTATTGTTTTCCTTTATGTATTCTGTATTTTTATTGTATTTAATTTGCATGCTCTGCATGTAAAAATAAAAATAAAAAAAAAAAAAAAAAAAAATTACATCCTCTCCCCCACACATAGTACTACCACTACACACACTCCCTCCTTACACTGTACTACTACTACACACTCTCCCCCACACACAGTACTACCACTACACACACTCCCCCCACACACAGTACTACCACTACACACACTCCCCCGCACACAGTACTTTCACTACACACTCCCCCACACACACAGTACTACCACTACACACTCTTTCCCACACACAGTACTACCACTACACACGCTCCCAACAAACACAGTACGACCACTACACACTCTTTCCTCCACACATAGTACTACCACTACACACACTCCCCCACATACAGTACGATCACTACACACTCTCCCCAATGGTGGCAAAAAACTAGGCTATTCTCTATGAATGTATGGGTTGTTGAGTATGTGTAGGTATGTATGCTTGTATTTGCGAATGTTGGCTTAGAAACAAGTTAGCTGATTTGAGAGTCCCACCTGAGCTGCCGTAGGGTGAAGACGTGTCGTCTGACCGCTCCGGCAGTTTGGGGAGGTTGCAGTTTTCGCCAGCAGGGGGTGTGGGTGTCTCTACCCTCTCTGCTGTCCCTGCCTGGTGTTGACGTGGCGCTTTTGTGATGAGCGGCCATCTTCCCGCTGTCGAGAGGGTAAACTCCGTGGGGTTGGAGTTTACCTGCCGTGCAGGGTATCCTCTCGTTGAGCAGGTCATGTGTGACGTGCTACATGTCCCGGTCGAGGAGGTCTACGGGGTTGAGCTGGTGACTGCTCGCTGGGTGATCATCAAGTTTGTGGATGAAGAGGCGTACCGTGGATTTCTCCGGCGGTACGAGGGCCGTACCTTGAAGTTATTGGATGGCACTGGTTCTGTGGCCATATCTGATCGGAGTGGTGCCGTGACGTATGTGAGTGTCCATGGGGCCCCCATGGAATTCCCTGAGTCCCTTCTCCGGCGTTTCTTCCAGAGATTTGGCTCCGTCGTCAGTGTGAGGATGTACAAGCTGTCTTCTGGAAAATATGCGGGGTTGAGACGAACATTCGTACCCTCGGGATGCGCCTGAGGTCGGACATTCCATCCTCTGTCCGACTTTTAGGGTACTACGTGGGGGTGTATTATGCCCGGCAACCCCGTACTTGTTTCCGGTGTGGCATGTTGGGGCATCAGGTTGCCGGATGCACTGCGGATCCGGTTGCTCCAGTCAACTTGTTCCAGGAAGAGGATTTCCCACTGCTCCCTCTGGAGGAGGTCTCCGAGGATGAAGAAGTGAGCGTTCAGTTAGCGGATGCGGCTCCCCCTACGTCGCCGGACGTTCCTCCGGTTGTTACAGACTCTCCTCCGGGTCTTGCAGTGCCATCGGATGGTCTACGTGCTCCTGTCACTGTCTCCGCTGCTCCTGAAGGCCTTCCTAGTGATCATTGTGACGCGCCGCCGTCTTCTCCCTCGTCTTCGGCTGCTGCGCCTGGCCCTGTGTTCTCGCCTCGGGTCCCGGATGTGCTGGGTGCTGGGGTGGCTGCGGAGCCTCCTGCTGTGTGTGGCCCGGTTCCCCCTGTGGTAGAGGCTGCTGCCGTTCTGCGTCGGGCGTCGGTTCGTCCAGCTGGTGGGACCCGTGTTTTGGGGGTCCGCTTCCGGCTCTGACGATCTCCGGCCGGAGCCCAAGCGTTCCAGGCGTTCGTCGTCTGCCTGGGCCGATGTTGGGGAATTCGGTGACTGTGGGTCCTTGGGAGTTGACGGTGTGGAACCGGATGTGTCGCTGTCTCCACGGTTGGTGGTGGCAGAGGTCCATGTGCCTGCTGGTGCTTGTGCCCGTGTCTCAGGGGTGCCTTCCGTTCCTTCTCCGCCGGGGGACTCTCCACAGTGGGAGGTGGTGGCTCCCGCTCCCAGGGATGGTGTGGTTGCTGGTGCTGGGCGTGGCCTGGTTGTGACATTACGGAAGGATGCGCGCCGCCCTGGTTCCCTGCAGTCGTCTGGTGGTGTGCCCGTGGCCGCTGGTGCCCCGGTGGTGGTGTCCTATGTCCAGCCCCCTCTTGTGAGGGTACGTGTTGGGGACCTGGGGGACGTGTTGCCGGCGTCGGTAATGCCGCCGGGTCACTGGTCGGCGATTGCTGAGTTACTGCTGAATGACGAGCCGGGGGAATTTCATGGTGGGGGTGTTCCCTTGATGTGGGGGATTGTGGCAGTTACTCGCGTCAGGAGTGATACCATTTGGGTCCCCTGCTTGCGAGTGTTTGTAGCTAGGGTTACGGATGACATGGCGTCCCCGGTGGGTGTACGAGACCCTTGGGGGTGGTTACGTAGGGAGGCGTTCAATGTGCGTTTCCCCCGGGCTTTGTTCCCGGGCAAGTATGTCCGCTGATTGGCCGGTGTTCTGCAGTGTGTATTCTCTTCATGTATTACCTTGTATTACCTTGTTGTATTGTTTTCTTTTTAATTTTCCCATTGTTTATATTTATGATTTGTTTGTGTGTGCATTGTCTTGTGTTATGTTTCATTTTATAAATTTTGATGTTTTGTTGTCGGTCCTTCTGGCCGGTGTTTGTTTGTTTTGTTTATTTGCTTGTTTGTTATTGTTTTTGTTCTTTAATTTGTCTTGATGTATGATGTTCCTCCATTTTTGCTAATTATTGTCCTGTGCTGTCGGTCCTTCTGGCCGGTAGCTTCTGTATTTTGTTTTTGTTTTCTGATATTTTATTGTATTTATTGTCTTTATCTTGCATGCTTGCATGTAAAATTAAAAATAAAAAAAAAAAAAAAAAAAATTACTCCCAGCTGAGAGATACTCAACACTTAGCTAACAAGTGTAATTAACACTTTTAACTGGTTGGCAAACTTAACGAAAGACCTTTCAGTTTAATGCAACACATCCATCTAACACTAGTGTTCACGCCTTCTATTTGGTCGACCGTACAACAGTAGACGGTTGTAGCCAACTGTGTTTGTGTGTTGATTATTCATTTAATTGAGCACCAACAAAACAATCCAAAACCAAACCTAAATATTTCCCTGTGAAATATAGCGCGCAGGTGTTATATATCAGGTCTAATATAGCACGCACATGTTTTATATCAGGTCTAATATAGCGCACACGTGTTTTATATCAGGTCTAATATAGCACGCACGTGTTTTATATCAGGTCTAATATAGTGCACACGTGTTTTATATCAGGTCTAATATAGCGCGCACGTGTTTTATATCAGGTCTAATATAGCGCGCACGTGTTTTATATCAGGTCTAATATAGCGCACATGTTTTATATCAGGTCTAATATAGCGCGCACGTGTTATATATCAGGTCTAATATAGCGCGCACGTGTTATATATCAGGTCTAATATAGCGCGCACGTGTTTTATATCAGGTCTAATATAGCGCACACGTGTTTTATATCAGGTCTAATATAGCGCGCACGTGTTTTATATCAGGTCTAATATAGCGCGCACGTGTTTTATATCAGGTCTAATATAGCGCACACGTGTTATATATCAGGTCTAATATAGCGCACACGTGTTTTATATCAGGTCTAATATAGCGCACAGGTGTTTTATATCAGGTCTAAGATCGCGCGCACGTGTTTTATATCAGGTCTAATATAGCGCACACGTGTTTTTTATCAGGTCTAAGATAGCGTTTGTTACACCCAGGATTGCTTGCATAGGTTAAGTTTGATTCTTCAGATTCTTCTCCCTTTTGTTGTCTGCCATTTAGATAACTTCATGTTATCTTGGAACTTTAACAATTCATGTTGACAAGACCACACACTAGAAAGTGAAGGGACGACGACGTTTCGGTCCGTCCAGAACTATACTCAAGTCGATTGTGATTGTGAATACATATTTCAGCCACGTTATTGTGACTCATCGTCCTTTAACAATTCATTATTACGAAACATGTACCTCTTTTGAGTCCAGCAATCCATTTGTGGACGTTGGAACAAATAGTTGCAATATGTCTTATCCATTTGTGGACGTTGGAACAAATAGTTGCAATATGTCTTATCCATTCTAGCTTTTATTTCGTATTTATATCGGGTATTTATTCCCCATAAAAGTAATTAGAGGAATGAGCATTATAAGAGAAGATATTGGGTGTTGGGCAACAGTCTGGTATTGTTGATTAACGGTATACAAATGTTGCCATGTATTGAAAACCTCAATAATCCCTTCTACACACCCGGCTGAACAATATATGTGATAATCTCACCCAAAATTGTCGCACCAATCAAGGTATATATATATATATATTCTCTTAATGACGGTCTAGTATAATGGAATATTTCCTTTACCTTTTGGAATTTGTAAATGTGTTTACTTAATTGAAGTTGTGAATAAGTGTCCGTTTACGTGCACTTATGAATGGTGGAATGTAACTTGTAGAGTGTTTTGGGGGGATGATATTCTATTTGTAGCACTTGTGCATAAATGTTTACCTCTGGCAACATAAATGTTTACCTCTGGCAACATAAATGTTTACCTCTGGCAACATAAATGTTTACCTCTGGCAATATAACAGCCGCTTTACTCTGGAGGGGGGGCGGGGGGGGCATTGCTAACTTATTGTCACAATCACTTTAATTTATTTAAAGCCTAAAAGATGTGCACCTATTACGAAAATGAGCAGAAAGTACCTCTTTCCACTGAAATTGGCAGTTTTCATTTGTGGTACTTGTAATACCAATAATTGTAGCTTTCAAAGGCGAAGTGACTTGTTTGAGTTACCGTATTGGTTAAGTCACGGTCAACGTAGAGGATTATTAATATCTGACAACGTTTAGGATAAGCTGGTGTTAAGGTAGTGGGCAAACCTCACGTGATGAGAAATATTGCTTACCCACTATGGATAGCGTCCTATCTTAGTCCACCACTATGGATAGCGTCCTATCTTAGTCCACCACTATGGATAGCGTCCTATCTTAGTCCACTGTTGTAGAGGTTGACTGCTTGTATTCCATATTCCACTTTGGCTCAGTGCACACTTGTATTCAACACTAGACTGGTGATATGGGTACTGCAGTGTGGCAGGCCAAGGCAGGCCAAGGCAGGTCAAGGCAGGTCAAGGCAGGCCAGGGCCGGCCAAGGCAGGCCAAGGCAGGCCAGGTCAGGTCAAGGCAGGCCAGGTCAGGTCAAGGCAGGCCAGATCAGGTCAAGGCAGGCCAGGTCAGGCCAAGGCAGGTCAAGGCAGGCCAGGTCAGGTCAAGGCAGGCCAGGTCAGGCCAAGGCAGGTCAAGGCAGGCCAGGCCAGGTCAGGCCAAGGGAGGCCAGGCCAAGGCAGGTCAAGGCAGGCCAAGGCAGGTCAAGGCAGGTCAAGGCAGGCCAGGTCAGGCCAAGACAGGCCAGGTCAGGCCAAGGCAGGCCAAGGCAGGTCAAGGCAGGCCAGGCCAGGTCAGGCCAAGGGAGGCCAGGTCAAGGCAGGCCAAGGCAGGTCAAGGCAGGTTAAGGCAGGCCAGGTCAGGCCAAGGCAGGCCAGGTCAGGCCAAGGCAGGCCAAGGCAGGCCAAGGCAGGTCAAGGCAGGCCAGGTCAGGCCAAGGCAGGTCAAGGCAGGCCAAGGCAGGTCAAGGCTGGACAAGGCAGGTCAAGGCAGGTCAAGGCAGGCCAGGTCAGGCCAAGGCAGGCCAAGGCAGGTCAAGGCAGGCCAAGGCAGGTCAAGGCAGGCCAAGGCAGGTCAAGGCAGGTCAGGCAAAGGCAGGCCAAGGCAGGCCAAGGCAGGTCAAGGCAGGTCAAGGCAGGCCAGGTCAGGCCAAGGCAGGTCAAGGCAGGCCAGGCCAGGTAAGGCCAAGGCAGGTCAAGGCAGGACAAGGCAGGTCAAGGCAGGCCAGGTCAGGCCAAGGCAGGCCAAGGCAGGTCAAGGCAGGCCAGGCCAGGTCAGGCCAAGGCAGGTCAAGGCAGGACAAGGCAGGTCAAGGCAGGCCAAGGCAGGCCAAGTAAAAAAATATGGAGACCAATGATGATGCATCAAAAGTATAAGTGAAGTAAATATTCGTTGGGTATAATTTCACTCAATGGTTACTTTGTACTTGTCTGCTACCTCATGGTTACCATGTATACGTCTGCTCTCTTCATGGGTTACCATGTATACGTCTGCTCTCTTCATGGGTTATCATGAATACGTCTGCTCTCTTTATGGGTTACCATGTATACGTCTGCTCTCTTTATGGGTTACCATGTATACGTCTGCTCTCTTCATGGGTTACCATGTATACGTCTGCTCTCTTCATGGGTTATCATGAATACGTCTGCTCTCTTCATGGGTTACCATGTATACGTCTGCTCTCTCATCATGAGTGCCATGTATATGTATAGCTTTCTTACGGTTACCATGTATATGTATGTTTGTCATTGTTGCGCCTCTTGCATAACATACTTGTCATAACGCTTGGAATATCATCAAGTCTCAATCAAAATCTCAAAATTTTCGCGGTAGGAAAAGTTTATTATTTTTTCGTAATGTAGCGGATGTCTGCCGTAGTCACACAAGATTATATTATGATCGTAAGTCAAATCTTAAGTGAGGCTGCAAGTACCCAAGGTATTTGTGGATATGTAAGTAGGCCCTCTTGACTCGTGTTGGCTAGTGCTGGCTATTTTTTTGTTTGCTGTTGACTTATCTTGAACCTTGTTGACTATTGCTGGCTTTTGTTGACTTTTCTTGACTCCTCGTTGCTCATATTTACTCCTGCTGAGTCTTCTAGGCTTCTTGCTATATGTTGCTGACTTCAACAAAATCCTGGCAATAGGCCTTCATTGAATTCTTCAGACTGAAGATGCTTTTTTTTTAACTTGCAATTCGAGTTTCGCTTGGACTCGCTGAGACGTCAAACAGTTCACATACGTTCTTTGACTTTTTAAATTTTTGACTTTATAATTTTTTTTTTACTTTTGAGTAGGTGAAAATGCGAGTTTCGCTGGATATTTGGTAATTCTTCACTGTAGTTTTACTCTAGTGATTTATAAAATATTTAACTTCTGCCATTAAGGCAAGGCAGATGTATATTTTTGAACGATTAAAAAATCATTAGTATTTAAAAACAATTGCACTCATAACCAGATAATTTTATATTCATCGTGTAATTATATAATCTGTTCCCCGGTCTTGTAAGTATAAAATGTGATCCCCCATTTAGTAAATACATAATATTGTCCAAATCTGCTTGTTCTAAAATTCAAAATGGTTGGCAAATATCAAGTCATATGAAGATGTGCTAATAACTCTGGACTCAAAGATATATTGATTAAAAATACATTATGGCCAACACTATGAGTGGACAAATTGTCTTTTCATGAATGGCTTATTCCTTTAAATAATTAAAAAAAAATCCCGTTTCATATTTTATCTTGCTTTTATATCACAAGAATCTTCTTCTCAAATCATAGACTCTAATATCTTGCTGTTTGTCCAAGTATGGACTCCAGGGGCCAGATTCATGAAGCAGTTACGCAAGCACTTACGAACCTGCACATCTTTTTCTCAATCTTTGGCGGCTTTGTTTACAAATATGAAACAGTTAATGAGCTCCAGCGCACCAGGAGGCTGTTTATAACAATAACAACAGTTGATTGCGAAGTTTTCATGCTTGTAAACTGTTTAATAAATGTAACGAAAGCCGTCAAAGATTGAGGAAAGATGAACACGTTCGTAAGTACTTGCGTAACTGCTTCGTGAATCTGGCCCCAGATGCTGTAGGTTAACCTCGCCCATCTTTGCACAGTGATTGCAGTAGGATACGTGCCCAACATGGACGGAACGTGTTCGGCATTATTGGAACGAGTACAACGAAGCACGGTGCGTTAGACAACCACATGAGGTCTCAAGCTTTTTGCATATTGGTTTGACTAAAAAAAAGATCCTACACATAAAACATTGTGCACTGATCTCGCCAAATTAAGAAAATCTTTTCGTCATATTTCCCCCTTTAAAAGCTGGCGAAATTTTGATAACACAGTAGGTTTTCCAAGGGACTTTCTTTCTCATAAGCAACAGAGAGAGAGAGAGAGAGAAGAAATTTTTCTTTGAATTTGCTCTTTTATGTTGCGCAAGGAACTTGGTGATATTGTCATTATAATGTTGTTATTGGGCCCTAACATACACAACTTCAGCATTCTAGCCCCGAGTGGTAGAGCCAAAAACAAGTTCGTTGCTTAATTGAGACAATTAAGATTTTCCAGAAGGAAACAGTACCAGGCTACGCAACACCGGGAAAGGCTTTTGACATCACCATTTAAGTAACGATTGTTGTCAATCGCTGGGAAGGTAGTGATCTGCTACCTACCAAATGACGAGTGACGATTTGCTGTCAAATACTGTGGAAGAACAATCTATCAGCCATTGGGTAGGAACTGCTGACCATCAATCACTGTTCTCAACCACTCGGTAACTCACTGCAAAGTACCAGACACAACATATCAGTTTGCAAACTCGAACATCTTTCACGAACTGGAGTTATATTTGGAGGAAGAAAAGTAACCAAAATATTGAAAATAATATGTAATATACCTAAATTGTTGCAAAACAGTTTTTTTGCATGAATGTGAATATTACCAAGTTATTTTTTGCAGGTATGCAGTTTCATTTTTACCAAATGACCACTACTTCTTCGCCTCATAAAATGCACTCATGGTCCACAAACATTTTAGGAGACTGAGAATTAATAGTAACTTTGTTAGCAGAAGTTGGCACAGTTTTATCTGAGAGCTGCACCTCAGGGGCCTCAAACTCTTTATATCAAAGAGGAGATGTAAAGAAATGTACCCAGCTTCTCGGTGTATATACATTGAGAAGTTTAGTTTTGTCCTGGACAATGATTAAAACTAAATTATACCTGCTGGCAGATCAGTAGGCTGTTGTGGTGGCCATATAACCCTACCGAGATTGTTACCACTTTAAACCAAACACTTATTTTCACGTCTCGACGGCACTCCAAACCCACCGTTCACTGCAACAAAAAAGAATACCGTCATATCAAAATGATCAATCTATGACTAGTCTGGAGAGCAAGACTGTGTGTGTGTGGGTGTGTGTGTGTATGTGTATGTGTGTGTGTGTGTGTGTGTGGGTGTGGGTGTGTGTGTTTACTAGTTGTGTTTACTAGTTGTGTTTTTGCGGGGGTTGAGCTTTGCTCTTTCGGCCCGCCTCTCAACTGTCAATCAACTGTTTACTAACTACTTTCTTTTTTTTTTTTTTCCCACACCACACACACACACCCCAGGAAGCAGCCCGTGACAGCTGACTAACTCCCAGGTACCTATTTACTGCTAGGTAACAGGGGCACTTAGGGTGAAAGAAACTTTGCCCATTTTGTTTCTGCCTCGTGCGGGAATCGAACCCGCGCCACAGAATTACGAGTCCTGCGCGCTATCCACCAGGCTACGAGGCTCCTAGTGTATGTGTGTGTGTGTGTGTGGGTGTGGGTGTGGGTGTGGGTGTGTGTGTGTGTGTGTGTGTGTGTGTGTGTGTGTGTGTGTGTGTGTGTGTGTGTGTGTGTGTGTGTGTGTGTGTGTGTGTGTGTGTGTGTGTGTGTGTGTGTGTGTGTGTGTGTGTGTGTGTGGGGAGGGGGGGGGGTGCAGGGACAGCGGAGCCTCCAGGGGTCTTGTAAGAAGCGATACAGGTGATAAATTGGTCGGCAATTAATTTAACTGTCCATCAGCAAGTTGTGTTCTCGCATAGCCACCACTTGGAAGCTGAGGAAAAACTTGGGCACCCCGGCTCGACGCTCTGTCCTACCAGACTTGGTGCAGGAAGCCCGCTGGGGCCTTTGTTGTTTGGCTTGTACTAGTCTAAATGTTGTCCTGCTTGTACTAGCCTAAATGTTGTCCTGCTTGTACTAGCCTAAATGTTGTCCTGCTTGTACTAGCCTAAATGTTGTCCTGCTTGTACTAGTCTAAATGTTGTCCTGCTTGTACTAGCCTAAATGTTGTACTGCTTGTACTAGCCTAAATGTTGTCCTGCTTGTACTAGTCTAAATGTTGTCCTGCTTGTACTAGCCTAAATGTTGTACTGCTTGTACTAGCCTAAATGTTGTACTGCTTGTACTAGCCTAAATGTTGTCCTGCTTGTACTAGCCTAAATGTTGTACTGCTTGTACTAGCCTAAATGTTGTACAGCTTGTACTAGTCTAAATGTTGTACTGCTTGTACTAGCCTAAATGTTGTCCTGCTTGTACTAGCCTAAATGTTGTACTGCTTGTACTAGCCTAAATGTTGTCCTGCTTGTACTAGTCTAAATGTTGGTGTAGGGTCAGCAGCAGGTGGTGTAGGGTCAGCAGCAGCAGCTGGTGTAGGGTCAGCAGCAGCAGGTGGTGTAGGGTCAGCAGCAGCAGGTGGTGTAGGGTCAGCAGCAGCAGGTGGTGTAGGGTCAGCAGCAGCAGGTGGTGTAGGGTCAGCAGCAGGTGGTGTAGGGTCAGCAGCAGGTGGTGTAGGGTCAGCAGCAGCAGGTGGTGTAGGGTCAGCAGCAGCAGCAGTGGTGTAGGGTCAGCAGCAGCAGCAGCAGCAGTGGTGTAGGGTCAGCAGCAGCAGCAGCAGGTGGTGTAGGGTCAGCAGCAGCAGCAGCAGGTGGTGTAGGGTCAGCAGCAGGGTGGTGTGTAGGGTCAGCAGCAGCAGGTGGTGTAGGGTCAGCAGCAGCTGGTGTAGGGTCAGCAGCAGCTGGTGTAGGGTCAGCAGCAGCAGGTGGTGTAGGGTCAGCAGCAGCAGGGTGGGTCAGCAGCAGCAGCAGCAGCAGCAGTGGTGTAGGGTCAGCAGCAGCAGCAGCAGGTGGTGTAGGGTCAGCAGCAGCAGGTGTGTAGGGTCAGCAGCAGCAGCTGGTGTAGGGTCAGCAGCAGCAGGTGGTGTAGGGTCAGCAGCAGCAGGTGGGGTGTAGGGTCAGCAGCAGCTGGGTGTAGGGTCAGCAGCAGCAGTGGTGTAGGGTCAGCAGCAGCAGGTGGTGTAGGGTCAGCAGCAGCAGGTGGTGTAGGGTCAGCAGCAGCTGGTGTAGGGTCAGCAGCAGGTGGTGTAGGGTCAGCAGCAGCTGGTGTAGGGTCAGCAGCAGGTGGTGTAGGGTCAGCAGCAGCTGGTGTAGGGTCAGCAGCAGCAGGTGGTGTAGCAGCAGTCAGCAGCAGCAGCAGTGGTGTAGGGTCAGCAGCAGCAGGTGGTGTAGGGTCAGCAGCAGCAGGTGGTGTAGGGTCAGCAGCAGCAGTGGTGTAGGGTCAGCAGCAGGGTGGTGTGTAGGGTCAGCAGCAGCAGCAGCAGCAGGTGGTGTAGGGTCAGCAGCAGCAGGTGGTGTAGGGTCAGCAGCAGCAGTGGTGTAGGGTCAGCAGCAGCTGGTGTGGGTAGGGTCAGCAGCAGGTGGTGTAGGGTCAGCAGCAGCTGGTGGTGTAGGGTCAGCAGCAGCAGCAGCTGGTGTAGGGTCAGCAGCAGCTGGTGGTGTGGGGTCAGCAGCAGCTGGTGGTGTAGGGTCAGCAGCAGCTGGTGTAGGGTCAGCAGCAGCTGGTGTAGGGTCAGCAGCAGGTGGTGTAGGGTCAGCAGCAGCAGGCAGCTGGTGGTGTAGGGTCAGCAGCAGCTGGTGTAGGGTCAGCAGCAGCAGGGTGGTGTGTAGGGTCAGCAGCAGCAGGTGGTGTAGGGTCAGCAGCAGCAGCAGCAGCTGGTGTAGGGTCAGCAGCAGCAGCAGGTGTGTAGGGTCAGCAGCAGCAGGTGGTGTAGGGTCAGCAGCAGCAGCTGGTGTAGGGTCAGCAGCAGCAGCTGGTGTAGGGTCAGCAGCAGCAGCTGGTGTAGGGTGGTGTAGGGTCAGCAGCAGCAGCAGCAGCAGGTGGTGTAGGGTCAGCAGCAGCAGGTGGTGTAGGGTCAGCAGCAGCAGGTGGTGTAGGGTCAGCAGCAGCAGTGGTGTAGGGTCAGCAGCAGGTGGTGTGTAGGGTCAGCAGCAGCTGGTGTAGGGTCAGCAGCAGCAGGTGGTGTAGGGTCAGCAGCAGGTGGTGTAGGGTCAGCAGCAGCTGGTGTAGGGTCAGCAGCAGCTGGTGTAGGGTCAGCAGCAGGTGGTGTTGGGTCACCAGCAGCTGGTGTAGGGTCAGCAGCAGCAGGGTCAGCAGCAGCTGGTGTAGGGTCAGCAGCAGCTGGTGTAGGGTCAGCAGCAGCAGGTGGTGTAGGGTCAGCAGCAGCAGTTGGTGTAGGGTCAGCAGCAGCTGGTGTAGGGTCAGCAGCAGCAGCTGGTGTAGAGTCAGCAGCAGGTGGTGTAGGGTCAGCAGCAGCTGGTGGTGTGGGGTCAGCAGCAGCAGTTGGTGTAGGGTCAGCAGCAGCAGCTGGTGTAGAGTCAGCAGCAGCAGGGTCAGCAGCAGCAGGTGGTGTAGGGTCAGCAGCAGCAGGTGGTGTAGGTCAGCAGCAGCAGGTGGTGTAGGGTCAGCAGCAGCAGGTGGTGTAGGGTCAGCAGCAGCAGGTGGTGTAGGGTCAGCAGCAGCAGCAGTGGTGTAGGGTCAGCAGCAGGTGGTGTAGGGTCAGCAGCAGCAGGTGGTGTGGGGTCAGCAGCAGCAGCAGCAGCAGCTGGTGTAGGGTCAGCAGCAGCAGGTGGTGTAGGGTCAGCAGCAGCAGCAGCAGGTGGTGTAGGGTCAGCAGCAGCAGGTGGTGTAGGGTCAGGGTGGTGTAGGGTCAGCAGCAGCTGGTGTAGGGTCAGCAGCAGCTGGTGTAGGGTCAGCAGCAGCAGGTGGTAGGGGTCAGCAGCAGCTGGTGTAGGGTCAGCAGCAGCAGGTGCAGCAGCAGCAGCAGCTGGTGTAGGGTCAGCAGCAGCAGTGGTGTAGGGTCAGCAGCAGCAGGTGGTGTAGGGTCAGCAGCAGGTGGTGTAGGGTCAGCAGCAGCAGTGGTGTAGGGTCAGCAGCAGGTGGTGTAGGGTCAGCAGCAGCAGGTGGTGTAGGGTCAGCAGCAGCAGGTGGTGTAGGGTCAGCAGCAGCTGGTGTGTAGGGTCAGCAGCAGCTGGTGTAGGGTCAGCAGCAGGTGGTGTAGGGTCAGCAGCAGGTGGTGTAGGGTCAGCAGCAGCTGGTGTAGGGTCAGGCAGCTGTAGGGTCAGCAGCAGCTGGTGTAGGGTCAGCAGCAGCAGCAGCAGGTGGTGTAGGGTCAGCAGCAGCTGGTGTAGGGTCAGCAGCAGCTGGTGTAGGGTCAGCAGCAGGGTGGTGTAGGGTCAGCAGCAGGTGGTGTAGGGTCAGCAGCAGCTGGTGTAGGGTCAGCAGCAGCTGGTGTAGGGTCAGCAGCAGGTGGTGTAGGGTCAGCAGCAGCTGGTGTAGGGTCAGCAGCAGCTGGTGTAGGGTCAGCAGCAGCTGGTGTAGGGTCAACAGCAGCAGCTGGTGTAGGGTCAGCAGCAGCTGGTGTAGGGTCAGCAGCAGCTGGTGTAGGGTCAGCAGCAGCTGGTGTAGGGTCAGCAGCAGGTGGTGTAGGGTCAGCAGCAGCAGCAGCAGCTGGTGTAGGGTCAGCAGCAGCTGGTGTAGGGTCAGCAGCAGCTGGTGTAGGGTCAGCAGCAGCAGCAGCAGTGGTGTAGGGTCAGCAGCAGGTGGTGTAGGGTCAGCAGCAGCAGCTGGTGTAGTCAGCAGCAGCAGTGGTGTAGCAGCAGCAGCAGGTGTAGGGTCAGCAGCAGCAGCAGGTGGTGTAGGGTCAGCAGCAGCAGGTGTGGTGTAGGGTCAGCAGCAGCAGGTGGTGTAGGGTCAGCAGCAGCAGCAGCAGGTGGTGTAGGGTCAGCAGCAGCTGGTGTAGGGGTCAGCAGCAGCAGCTGGTGTAGGGTCAGCAGCAGCAGGTGGTGTAGGGTCAGCAGCAGCAGGTGGTGTAGGGTCCAGCAGCAGCAGCAGCAGCAGGTGGTGTAGGGTCAGCAGCAGGTGGTGTAGGGTCAGCAGCAGCAGGTGGTGTAGGGTCAGCAGCAGCAGGTGTGTAGGGTCAGCAGCAGCTGGTGTAGGGTCAGCAGCAGCAGGTGGTGTAGGGTCAGCAGCAGCAGCAGCAGGTGGTGTAGGGTCAGCAGCAGCAGGTGGTGTAGGGTCAGCAGCAGCAGGTGGTGTGGGGTCAGCAGCAGGTGGTGTAGGGTCAGCAGCAGCAGGGTCAGCAGTGTGGTGTAGGGTCAGCAGCAGCAGCAGCAGTGGTGTAGGGTCAGCAGCAGCAGGTGGTGTGGGGTCAGCAGCAGCAGGTGGTGTAGGGTCAGCAGCAGCAGGTGTAGGGTCAGCAGCAGCAGCAGCAGGTGGTGTAGGGTCAGCAGCAGCAGGTGGTGTAGGGTCAGCAGCAGCAGGTGTGTAGGTCAGCAGCAGCAGCTGGTGTAGGGTCAGCAGCAGCAGCAGTGGTGTAGGGCAGCAGCAGCAGCAGCTGGTGTAGGGTCAGCAGCAGCAGGTGGTGTAGGGTCAGCAGCAGCAGGTGTAGGGTCAGCAGCAGGGTGGTGTAGGGTCAGCAGCAGGTGGTGTAGGGTCAGCAGCAGCAGGTGGTGTAGGGTCAGCAGCAGCAGGTGGTGTAGGGTCAGCAGCAGCAGTGGTGTAGGGTGTGGTGTAGGGTCAGCAGCAGCAGGTGGTGTAGGGTCAGCAGCAGCTGGTGTGGGGTCAGCAGCAGGTGGTGTAGGGTCAGCAGCAGCTGGTGTAGGGTCAGCAGCAGCTGGTGTCAGGGTCAGCAGCAGCAGGTGTGGGGTCAGCAGCAGCAGGTGTGGGGTTTACTAACAGCAGCAGCAGGTGTGGGGTCTACTAGCAGCAGCAGCAGCAGCAGCTGGTGTAGGGTCAGCAGCAGCAGGTGGTGTAGGGTCAGCAGCAGCAGGTGGTGTAGGGTCAGCAGCAGCAGGTGTGGGTCAGCAGCAGGTGGGGTGTAGCAGCAGCAGCAGCTGGTGTAGGGTCAGCAGCAGGTGGTGTAGGGTCAGCAGCAGCTGGTGGTGTGCAGGGTCAGCAGCAGCAGCTGGTGTAGCAGTGGTGTAGGGTCAGCAGCAGCAGCTGGTGTAGGGTCAGCAGCAGCTGGTGTAGGGTCAGCAGCAGCTGGTGTAGGGTCAGCAGCAGCAGCAGCAGGTGGTGTAGGGTCAGCAGCAGCAGGTGGTGTGTAGGGTCAGCAGCAGCAGCAGCAGCAGGTGTAGGGTCAGCAGCAGCAGGTGGTGTGGGGTCAGCAGCAGCAGGTGGTGTAGGGTCAGCAGCAGCAGCAGCTGGTGTAGGGTCAGCAGCAGCAGGTGGTGTAGGGTCAGCAGCAGCAGCTGGTGTAGGGTCAGCAGCAGCAGTGGTGTAGGGTCAGCAGCAGCAGGCAGCAGCAGGTGGTGTAGGGTCAGCAGCAGCAGGGGTGGTGTGTAGGGTCAGCAGCAGGTGGTGTAGGGTCAGCAGCAGCAGGTGGTGTGGGGTCAGCAGCAGCAGGTGTGTGGGTCAGCAGCAGCAGGTGGTGTCAGCAGGGCAGCAGCAGCAGTGGTGTAGGGTCAGCAGCAGCAGGTGGTGTAGGCAGCAGCAGGTCAGCAGCAGCAGGTGGTGTAGGGTCAGCAGCAGCAGGTGGTGTAGGGTCAGCAGCAGCAGGTGGTGTAGGGTCAGCAGCAGCAGGTGGGTCAGCAGCAGCAGGTGGTGTAGGGTCAGCAGCAGCAGTGGTGTAGGGTCAGCAGCAGCAGCAGCAGGTGGTGTAGGGTGGTGTAGGGTCAGCAGCAGCTGGTGTAGGGTCAGCAGCAGTGGTGTGGGGTCAGCAGCAGCAGTGGTGTAGGGTCAGCAGCAGGTGGTGTAGGGTCAGCAGCAGCAGGTGGTGTAGGGTCAGCAGCAGCAGGTGGTGTAGGGTCAGCAGCAGCTGGTGTAGGGTCAGCAGCAGCAGTGGTGTCAGCAGCAGCTGGTGTAGGGTCAGCAGCAGCAGCAGCAGGTGGTGTAGGGTCAGCAGCAGCTGGTGTAGGGTCAGCAGCAGGCAGCAGCTGGTGTAGGGTCAGCAGCAGGTGGTGTAGGGTCAGCAGCAGCTGGTGTAGGCAGCAGCTGGTGTAGGGTGGTGTAGGGTCAGCAGCAGCTGGTGTGGGGTCAGGTGGTGTAGGGTCAGCAGCAGCTGGTGTAGGGTCAGCAGCAGCTGGTGTAGGGTCAGCAGCAGCTGGTGTAGGGTCAGCAGCAGGTGGTGTAGGGTCAGCAGCAGGTGGTGTAGGGTCAGCAGCAGGTGGTGTAGGGTCAGCAGCTGGTGGTGTAGGGTCAGCAGCAGGTGGTGTAGGGTCAGCAGCAGGTGGTGTAGCAGGGTCAGCAGCAGGTGGTGTAGGGTCAGCAGCAGGTGGTGTAGGGCAGCAGGTGGTGTAGGGTCAGCAGCAGCAGTGGTGTAGGGTCAGCAGCAGCAGTGGTGTAGGGTCAGCAGCAGCTGGTGTAGGGTCAGCAGCAGCTGGTGTAGGGTCAGGGTCAGCAGCAGGTGGTGTAGGGGGTCAGCAGCAGCTGGTGGTGTAGGGTCAGCAGCAGGTGGTGTAGGGTCAGCAGCAGGTGGTGTAGGGTCAGCAGCAGGTGGTGTAGGGTCAGCAGCAGGTGGTGTAGGGTCAGCAGCAGGTGGTGTGGTGGGTCAGCAGCAGCAGCAGCTGGTGTAGGGTCAGCAGCAGGTGGTGTAGGGTCAGCAGCAGGTGGTGTAGGGTCAGCAGCAGCTGGTGTAGGGTCAGCAGCAGCTGGTGTAGGGTCAGCAGCAGGTGGTGTAGGGTCAGCAGCAGGTGGTGTAGGGTCAGCAGCAGGTGGTGTAGGGTCAGCAGCAGCAGGTGGTGTAGGGTCAGCAGCAGCTGGTGTAGTGGGAGGAACAGTGAGAGACAGCGGGTCTACAAGTGTGGCAGTGTTTACAGTAATGTCAGGGTCAGGAACTGAGGTGGAAGCTGAGGCGGAGGTGGGGAAGACTTCATCAGGCACGGTAATGGTCTGGAGACCGTCAGCCTCGTACAGGAGGTTCACAGTCCTCACAAATTCACAGTAATTGGAGCCAGTAATTTTACTCACTAAACATGTAATATCATATGTAGTGTTAAGGTCGGTGGCAGTATCTGGCAACTGCCGTGGCGAAACCTTGGTCGACGATTGGCTGGAGTCTGGTGGTGATGAAGGCTGGGTCGGTGATTGGTTGACTGGCTGGCTGTCGGACTGCATGCTGGGTCCCCATTGGCTGGGACGCTGGTGGGCGGCTCCTCCTCCCGGGAGCTCCGAGAAAATGGCGGCTTGCAAGTAAATAATAAATAAATAAATAAATTTTTATTCTGGAAAAGTACATACATAGTTGATTTACAAAGCTAATGTTGTATTTATAGATAGAGCAAATACATACAATACCTAAAGCCACTAATACACATAGCGTTACAGGCAAGTTGAACGGTGAGGGAGCTCGACGAGCCTCAGAAGCCCCTCCAAACTTTCCCCTTTTCGCCCTCCTGGGCTAAGGTATGCTGAACTCTGTAGTTACTATATGAGTACTGGAACACTTGATGATATATTGGACTTGTACCCAAGATTGACCATGTAATATATCAATCATACAATGTATATATATGATGTAACTATATAACCTGAGCTTGTAAAAGCACCTTCATCACCTTCAGTGATTAAGTGCTTAATTGCACACTAGTTTCTTTATCAGCTACCTCACCCTGTCAGGGTAAATGAGACAGATGTATGTGAATGCATGTGTGTGTATATATGTATGTATATGTGTGTGTGTATGTGTATGTATATGTATGGGTATAAAGCATATATGGAAGCTGATCAGAATTACATTTCACCTTTGTGAATGTACATTAATGACACTATGTAAAAGACACATCAAACACTTTATGTAGGACATACGTAAATCTGGGTATCTATGTATTTACGTATGTAGGTTAGCTTAGCATTTTAAAAGCCCTGAATCACCTTCTGTGGTTGAGTGTTCAATAAACCCTTGAACTATATGTTTAACACTTCTCTAACCCTGTCCATGAAGGACAGAAGAAAATGTATATATGCTGGTTAGCATTGTAAATGTCTGGCCACGTCTGTGGTAGAAAATAATAATAATAAAAAAAAATAAAAAAAAAAAGCTCCTCCAGCTCTCGCAAGCTTCTTAATGTCATCATTGCGCACAGGACACAGATGAGATATGGCAATATGGTCATCACCTACACAACGGGTGACGCGACACTGTTTATAGTGGTGGTCCTGGCCACTAACTCTGCACTTATTCACACTTTGAGGGCACTTCCTGGTCACGTGAGAGTACTGGTAGCACTTGTAGCACTGGCTTACCTCGTAATAACCTTCCATGTGTACTGAAGCAGGTGGTGTGTTGACGCCTAAGACCTAAATCCTGTGGTGGTGGCGGCGGCCAGGTCCGCTGCGGCAGCTGTAGTGAAGGTCACTTTCAAGGTGGAGCGAGTGTCGTTGGTGGTGGTGGTGATCTTGGCCGAGACAGCTGTCATGTTGACGTTTTCAGAGTTGATGTTGTCCAGGATGACGTCCACCTCGTGCTCGGTGATCCCCGAGCTGACTCTCCTGGCCAAGATGGTCCGTTCATAGAGTACAGACGTGGCGGCAGGTGTGAACAGGCGTTCAGGGTCGTCTTCAGAGGAGCCAGAGAGGACGACACCCTCGTCGTCCTGCTGGATATCGTCGGGTACGGTGTTGGTCGCGGCGGTGAGTATTTCCTCTCGTCCGAATGCGTGGTTCTCTAGGAACCTTAACTCTGAAGGTCATGGTACAGTGTGGCTAGTACCCGCGAGGACCCAGGAGCCGAGGCGAAGCGAAAATGTCCAAAGAGCTGGCAAGCAGGGATGGAAGAGGCACGCGAAGGATTTAGGAAAACATGAAGGAGGATTAGGAGGTTGGGCAAAGAGGGGGGAGGACAGGGTAGTGGCCCAACCACTTTGGCTGTAAGAATGATTATGGAGTGATATCAGTTGATATGTGAATTGATGGCGAGGGAAGACTGTACTCATAGATGATGATTTATTTTTTTGTTATTAATGATTGCTGGGTGCCAGTAGCAGGAAGCTGTAGCTGTTGCACAACAGGAGGAGAGAAGGTGCCATGCGAGGACACAGTTCGTCTTGGTGCCACACCTGGAGAGCAGTGTTGTGGTGACTTGCAGATGTGTGGTTGGTAGGGAAGCTTGTAGGTGATGTATACAATGATTTTGTCCTGGTTGGTAGAGGTATTGGTGATTGATGTTGACTTGTTAGTTCATAGTTCGTGCCTGTTAGGTGTATAATGGATCAGGAGGTTCCCATTCCTCCTCACGTAGTAGGTTACTAAGTATCCTGGACCGTGACTGACTCTCTGTTGTAGTGACATCCTCCTTGTACTGTGGGGCTGGTCTCGTGTCTCATAGTTAGTAGTGTTGTATACCGTAAAGGGGTCGTCACCATGTGGTAAGTTGGTGTACTTCATTTTGTATACCTGCTTTACTGAGAGTTTGTGGAGGCGTCTATTCAATGGTTCTATCTTTAATTGGATGTGGAGTCTGTCGGTCCGAATTTTCTCAGCAAGTGTCACTCCTGCTACAAATCTGAGTGCTCTATTTAGAGCCCTTTAAAGTTTCAACATATGACTGTTTAGTAAGAGCAAGCGGGATGTATGGGTATTCCAGAATAAGTCGAGTAAGCATTCTGTATAGATGTAGCTTCACATGTTGAGGAGCTTGCCTTAATCGGTGCAGCCGAGCTAGTTGTGCTTTGGCTAAGGCTTTGGCTTGTGCTTTCTTATTGATATACTCAGTGGAATTCAAAAGTCTCGATATTACATAGCTTAGAATTGTGGAGGAGTTCTGTACCTGTATTAATGTGCCACCAATGTTGATGACCCCGAGTGTACTAGCCCAGCTGCCCTCTGAGCACAGTTGAATCTTGTTAGGGTTTGTCACGATTTTCCAGTCTTGTTCCCAACTTGCTGTGGCTGCTAGTTCCTCCTTCGTCTTCCTTATGACTGAATCGTGTTTAGTTCCTTGGCCAGCAGGCATCGACGACACTACATGGATGACATTGTCCGCGAATTGAGTGATAATAGTGTCGTTATAAATAGGGCGTGGCAAATGGTTTACAAAGAGATTGAAGAGGAGTGGGCTGATGCACGATCCCTGAGGAACTCCTGCTGTCGGGATAAAGGCTTCTGCTTCCTTGTTGTTAAACATTGGAATTATTGATCTATGGCTTAGAATTATTTGTACTAGTCTTAGGAGGGTCCAGTTGTGGTGTGGTAAGGATTGCAGCTTGAAGAGCAGACCATTATGCCATAGACTGTTAAAGGCCTTGTTGACATCTCTGGTTGCTATTAATGCTGTCTGGTGCTGTTTCCTGATACCGGCGTTCTGCCTCATAAATGATGTTGATGGCATGTTGCGTTGATCTGTGGTTCCTAAAACCAAACTGTTTTTCTGTATACAGATGGTGGTACTCCATGTAATAGTTAATACGATTTGACAGTATTTTCTCAAAGCACTTTCCTGTCGACTCCAACAGGGAGATAGGCCTATAGTTTCCAGGGACATGTCTGCTGTTGCCTGGCTTCGGGATAAAGATCATTTTGGCAGTTTTAAATACTTGTGGGTAGTGGCCTGAGACGAGGATGGCGTTGAAGACATTGATCAGGGACTGCAGGTAGTTTAGAGGTAGACACTTCAGTTGGTTGACTGTTATTCCTGACAAACCTGGCGCTTTGTTCCTCGTTTTCTTTAATACTTCTATCAGCTCCCGTAAGGTGATGGATCGGGTGGTCAGGGTCGAGGAGTGCGGTGTCCACTAGAGGCCTGCTAGACAGGTTCTCCACGTTTTCAGCAACCCATTGGTCGACTGTACGGTGGTTGTCATTGTTGATTTGGCTGTTGTTTTCTGTAAAGATTCCCTCCCAAACTAATCCCATGAGATTAGCCTGCAGGTGTGCATCTTCCACTCTGGTGGTTATTACCTCGTTGTTGTCATCAGTATATGTATAGCTGAGGTGCGACAGTGGCGTCTTTGACGATCCTAGGAGTTGTCTGATCTTTCCCCAGACTCTGTCAGGTTCTCTCTTGTACTGGTTCACTTGGTTGACTAGTGTACCCCAAATATGACGTTTGTGTAGGAGCGTGAGGCCTAAGACTTCACGTCTGAGGGACTGAATGATTTGGAGGGATGGCTGGCCTGTTCGTAGGCGCCTCACACATTCTTGTTGGTAATGCCTCATTTTATCCTTGATCTCTCTGGTTGAATTATATTGCTATATATTATAATATTGCTGAATTATTCTGGTTAGTTAGGTCACAATTGGCTATAGTTGCTTCAGTGATGCGAGTATGTATGGAGGCAATTACTGCGTCAATGTCCTGGACCGGTTGGTTAAAACCTAACCTGAGCAACCTAACCTGAGCAACCTAACCTGAGCAACCTAACCTGAGCAACCTAACCTGAGCAACCTAACCTGAGCAACCTAACCTGAGCAACCTAACCTGAACCAACCTAACCTAACCAACCTAACCTGAGCAACCTGACCTGAACCAAAGCTAACCTAACCTGAGCAACCTAACCTGAGCAACCTAACCTGAGCAACCTAACCTAAGCAACCTAACCTGAGCAACCTAACCTGAGCAACCTAACCTGAGCAACCTAACCTGAGCAACCTGACCTGAGCAACCTAACCTGAGCAACCTAACCTGAGCAACCTGACCTGAGCAACCTAACCTGAGCAACCTAACCTGAGCAACCTAACCTGAGCAACCTAACCTGAGCAACCTAACCTAACAACCTAACCTGAGCAACCTAACCTGAGCAACCTAACCTGACCAACCTAACCTGAGCAACCTAACCTGAGCAACCTAACCTGAGCAACCTAACCAACCTAACCTAACCTAACCTAACCTAAGCAACCTAACCTGATGTTATTATAACCTTATTATATTATTATTATTATATATTATTATTATTATTATTATTATTATTATTATTATTATTATTATTATTATTATTATTATTATTATTATTATTATTATTATATATATTATTATTATTATTATATATTATATTATTATTATAACCTTATTATATATATCAACTCCCTTCTTATTATCTGACACGAACCTTCGGTTCGTGTCAGAGTCCATGAGTGTCCGTGTGCGTGTCCGTGTGAGTGTCCGTGTCCGTGTATCCATGGGGTTTTGGGTCCAGGAAGCTATTTGTGTCGACCCAAATTGCCTCCCTTCTCCCCACCTGAAATCCAGGTGGATTGAAAGACCTGCCCGAGGTCAGTGGATCCAGGTATCCGTCCGTGGCCCCCCGGACTTCAACCCTTCCCCACATTCCAAGGAGTCGGTCAATCAATCTTCGGCTATCCAGAGAATCTATCGAAACTGATGCTCCTACAGGAGGGGACACACAGAGAAATCTGTGCCCTGTACTTGCAACCGTTCCGACAGGCTCGAACGCAGATCTATCCGGATTAGGAACTTGTTCTATCCGACTAGGCCACGCTGGAGTTGCCTTCTGAATCAAATTTGGCACTTGTATTTATATCTCATAGCAAGGTTAGTTAGTGTCTATTTATCAACAGTTGCAATGATTGAGATGTTAAGTTGTTAATTTGTGTTGACAGTTAGAAATACCTGACAGCTTTGTTTGATAAGGTTGCAGTCCCGTGAGGCAGTTTTATGAATGAATATTGGAGAATTTAGGCTAACTGACCTGTGTGTGTGGTGTGTGTGTGTGTGTGTGTGTGTGTGTGTGTGTACTCACCTAGTTGTGTTTGCGGGGGTTGAGCTCTGGCTCTTTGGTCCCGCCTCTCAACCGTCAATCAACAGGTGTACAGATTCCTGAGCCTATTGGGCTCTATCATATCTACACTTGAAACTGTGTATGGAGTCAGCCTCCACCACATCACCTCCTAATGCATTCCATTTGTCAACCACTCTGACACTAAAAAAGTTCTTTCTAATATCTCTGTGGCTCATTTGGGCACTCAGTTTCCACCTGTGTCCCCTTGTGCTAAATAGACTGTCTTTATCTACCCTATCAATTCCCTTCAGAATCTTAAATGTGGTGATCATGTCCCCCCTAACTCTTCTGTCTTCCACCGAAGTGAGGTTTAATTCCCGTAGTCTCTCCTCGTAGCTCATACCTCTCAGCTCGGGTACTAGTCTGGTGGCAAACCTTTGAACCTTTTCCAGTTTAGTCTTATCCTTGACTAGATATGGACTCCATGCTGGGGCTGCATACTCCAGGATTGGCCTGACATATGTGGTATACAAAGTTCTGAATGATTCTTTACACAAGTTTCTGAATGCCGTTCGTATGTTGGCCAGCCTGGCATATGCCGCTGATGTTATCCGCTTGATATGTGCTGCAGGAGACAGGTCTGGCGTGATATCAACCCCCAAGTCTTTTTCCTTCTCTGACTCCTGAAGAATTTCCTCTCCCAGATGATACCTTGTATCTGGCCTCCTGCTCCCTACACCTATCTTCATTACATTACATTTGGTTGGGTTAAACTCTAACAACCATTTGTTCGACCATTCCTTCAGCTTGTCTAGGTCTTCTTGAAGCCTCAAACAGTCCTCTTCTGTTTTAATCCTTCTCATAATTTTAGCATCGTCCGCAAACATTGAGAGAAATGAATCGATACCCTCCTGTGTGTGTTTAAAAGTATGTATTAATTAATAATTAGTGTGGTGTTTCCAAATAAGTTTGTGAATGGTAAACAAGCAATCCAATATCTAATATGTGCTATTTTAGGCCTCGTTCTGTAAAATATATGTTTTACTAGGGAAGGAAAATCCGGTTTGTTTTTTTCCTCGTTTTATTTCAAGAATAAATAGTACATAGGCGAAGGAACGAAGGTTTTGGCTGGTTAAATATAGCGTTGTGGCCGCAATTTTCTGTGTTGGGCAGGGGGTGTGGATTGGGGGTAATGTGGGGGGTGGTATGGGGGGGGTAGGGGTACGGCGGCCTCCATTGTGGGGGGGGTGTTGGTTTGGGAGGGGGCACGGTGGGGGGGGGGGAGTGGTCCTGAGATGCTACCTTGGGAAGTGTCGTTGGGGGGGGGGGGGGGGGGGGGGGGGAGGGGATGGATGGGGGATGGGTTGGCAGTTAGGTATTTAAATTTAATTTTGTAAGATAGGTTATATAGAGCGAAGTGTTGAGGAAGGAATAAGAAAAGTGTTTAGGACTGAGTTGAGTGTATTAGTTGTTGTGATTGATGTTAGCAGGAAGGTAGGTGGTTGAAATGTGTAAAGATTTGTTAATGAGATCATTTGGTTAATAATGTAGGAATTAAGGGTAAGTGATCACTGGAGATAGATATTCAACAGCATATTGAGTGGACAAATTTTAGCAGGTAGGTAGGCCGGCCGGCCGGCAGAGAGAGCCAATGGACTGACATATAGGTAGACGTTTTCTTCATGGATGGTAAACTATTATTAAAATGGCATGTACACATTTCCATGTGCGACATTCATGTACACACACACACACACTGACCCACGGAGACTGCCCAAATATGTATACCATCAGCAGCAGTTGGTGTTCCCAGGCAGGTCACCCATCCATGTACTAACCAAATTCAACGGTGCTTAACCTGACTGATGTATGGGACGAGACGCAGTGTTCTCAAGGTGGTAGGTAGGTAGGATGGCTGTTGCTATTGTATACAAGTAGAAACTAATCACATGTGAGTGAGTGAGTCAAGATAATGGTAACTGCGGCGGGCGGGCAGGTAGGTAGGCGGAGGATACTCACACATAGCAGCCAATTCTCCATTAATGATAGTACTTATTGCAACTATTTAGTCAAATTAACCAACAACAAATGGACTACTACTACTTCTACTACTACTACTACTGTTGCTCCAAAATAGAAAACGATGGGATGCCGCCGCTGCCATTGATCTCGCACAAGTTGCTGCTGCTGCTGACAAATAACTCATCCTAGGCCTTGCATATGCTCTCTTAGGCTTCATTTAGTCAATACGTGTAACATCATTGAGTCGGGGGACAGGCAGACAGGCATTTTATACATGTTAGGCTTATATTGTGGTCTCCAACACCCACCACCCCACAAGGTCCAACTAGTGACTGACTAACTAACCCTCACTCACTCACCACGCCCCAAGTAGCTAGCTTACTAACTCCTGGATACCTATTTACTGCTAGGTGAACAGGGGCATTCGGTGATAGGAAACGCTACCAACAATTACAGCCCTCTTTTCTATTTCTAAAACCTAGCCTATTTCCTAGCCTAAAACTAACCTAACCTAATTCCTAGCCAAAACTAACCTAACCTAATCTAACCTAACCTAACCATATCTAACCTAACCTAACTAACTAACTCTTGGATACCTATTTACTGCTAGGTGAACAGAGGCATTCGGTGATAGGAAACGCTACCAACAGTTACAGCCCTATTTCTACAAACCTAGCCTATTTCCTAGCAATAACCCTAACCTAATTTAACCTAACCTAACCTTATCTAACTAACCTAACTAAACTAACTTCTTGATACCTATTTACTGCTAGGTGAATAGAGGCATTCGGTCATAGGAAACGCTACCTACAATTACAGCCCTATTTCTACAAACCTTTCTACAAACATAGCCTATTTCCTACCCCTAAAATAACCTAACCTAACCTAACCTAACCTACACTACCACACTACTCACCATCATCATCATACCTCACTACTCACCATCACTACCACACTACTCATCATCACTATCATCACTACACTACTCACCATCATCATCACTACATCTCACCATCATCACTACCTCTACTACTCATCATCATCACCTCACCTCACCATCATCATCACTACCTCACCATCATCATCACTACCTCACTCACCATCATCATCATTACCTCACTACTCACCATCACTCACCACACATCATACTACACCATCATCATTACCTCACTACTCACCATCACTCCATCACTACCTCACCATCATCATCACTACCTCACCATCATCACTACCTCTACCATCACCATCATCACCATCATCATCACTACCTCACTACTCACCATCATAATCACTACCTCACCATCATCATCACTACCTCTCTACTCACCATCATCATCACTACCTCTCTACTCACCATCATCATCATTACCTCACCATCATCATGACTACCTCTCTCCTCTCTACTCACCATCATCATCATTACCTCACTACTCACCATCACTACCACACTACTCACCATCATCATACCTCACTACTCACCATCATCATCACTACTCATCTACTCACTCACCATCATCATTTCCTCACTACTCACCATCATCACTCATCACTACCACACTACTCACCATCATCATCACTACTCACCACTCACTACACACTACTCACTATCATCATCACTACCACACTACTCACTATCATCATCACTACCACACTACTCACCATCATCATCACTACCACACTACTCACTCATCATCACTACCACACTACTCACCATCATCATCACTACCTCACATCATCACTACCACACATCATCATCACTCATCACTACTCACACTACTCACCATCATCACTACCACACTACTCACCATCATCATCACTACCACACTACTCACTATCATCATCACTACCACACTCACATACTCACACACTCACCATCATCACTACCACACTACACCATCACTATTCACTACCATCACTCTACACACTACTCACCATCATCATCACTACCTCACTACTCACTATCATCATCACTACCACACTACTCACCATCATCATCACTACCACACTTCACTATCACCATCATCCACTACCTCACTACTCACCATCACACTACTCACACTCACTCACTATCATCACTACTCACCATCACACTCACTACCACACTCACTCACTACATCATCACATCATCACTCACCCACACTACTACACTACTCACCATCATCACATCATCATCACTACCACACTATCACTACCTCACTACTCACCATCATCACTATCATCATCACTACCACACTACTCACCATCATCATCACTACCTCACTACTCACCATCATCATCACTACCACTACTCACTCATCATCATCATCATCACTACCATCACTACTCACCACTACTCATCATCACTATCACACTACTCACTATCATCATCACTACCACACTACTCACCATCATCATCACTACCATCACTACTACACTACTCATCACACTACCACACTACTCACTATCATCATCACTACTACCACACTCACTCACTCACTACCTCACCTCACTACTCACTATCATCACTACCACACACTACTCACTATCATCACTTCTATCACACTCTCACCATCATCATCACTACCTCACTACTCACTATCATCATCACTACCACATACTACTCACCATCATCATCACTACCACACTATTCACTATCATCATCACTACCTCACTACTCACCATCATCATCACTACCACACTACTCACTATCATCACTCACCATCATCATCACTCATCACTACATCTCACTACTCACTATCATCACTCACTACCACACTACTCACCATCATCATCACTACCACACTATTCACTATCATCATCACTACCACACTACTCACCATCATCATCACTACCTCACTACTCACCATCATCACTACCTCACTACTCACCATCATCACTACCTCACTACTCACCATCATCACAACCTCACTACTCACCATCATCACTACCACACTACTCACTCATCATCACTACTATCACTTCTCACCATCATCATCACTACCTCACTACTTACTATCATCATCACTACCACACTATTCACTATCATCATCACTACCACACTATTCACTATCATCACTACCACACTACTCACCATCATCATCACTACCTCACTACTCACCATCATCACTAGTCACTATCACTACCACACTACTCACCGAGTAGTGTGGTAGTGATGATGATAGTGAGTAGTGTGGTAGTGATGATGGTGAGTAGTGTGGTAGTGATGATAGTGGGTAGTGATTATGGTGAGTAGTGAGGAAGTGATGATGTTAGTGAGTAGTGAGGAAATGATAATGGTGGCGAGTAGAGAGGTAGTGATGATGATGGTGAGTAGTGAGGTAATGATGATGATGGTGAGTAGAGAGGTAGTGATGATGATGGTGAGGTAGTGATGATGATGGTGAGTAGTGAGGTAGTGATGATGGTGAGTAGTGTGGTAGTGATGGTGAGTAGTGAGGTAATGATGATGATGGTGAGTAGTGTGGTAGTGATGGTGAGTAATGAGGTAATAATGATGAAGGTGAGTAGAGAGGTAGTGATGATGATGGTGAGGTAGTGATGATGATGGTGAGTAGTGAGGTAATGATGATGATGGTGAGTAGAGAGGTAGTGATGATGATGGTGAGGTAGTGATGATGATGGTGAGTAGTGAGGTAATGATGATGATGGTGAGTAGAGAGGTAGTGATGATGATGGTGAGGTAGTGATGATGATGGTGAGTAGTGTGGTAGTGATGGTGAGTAGTGAGGTAATGATGATGATGGTGAGTAGTGTGGTAGTGATGGTGAGTAGTGAGGTAATGATGATGGTGAGTAGAGAGGTAGTGATGATGATGGTGAGGTAGTGATGATGATGGTGAGTAGTGAGGTAATGATGATGATGGTGAGTAGAGAGGTAGTGATGATGATGGTGAGGTAGTGATGATGATGGTGAGTAGGAATGTAGTGATGATGTTAGTGAGTAGTGTGGTAGTGATGATGTTAGTGAGTAGTGAAGTATATATATAGGTTAGGTTAGGTTAGATTTAATTAGGTTAGATTAGTTTAGGCTAAGAAATAGGCTATTTTTGTTGAAATAGAAATAGGGCAGTAATTGTTGGTAGCGTGTCTTCTCTGTTCACGTAGCAGTAAATAGGCATTCAGGAGTGAGTTAGATTACCTTAGGTTAGGTTTGTTTAAGCTAGGAAATAGGCTAGGTTTGTAGAAATAGAAGTAGAAGAAGGGCTGTAATTGTAGGTAGCGTTTCCTATCACCGAATACATCTATTCACCTAACAGTAAATAGGTATCCAGGAGTTAGTTACGTTAGGTTAGGTTATGTTTGTTTTGACTAGGAAATAGGCTAGGTTTGCAGGTTAAGTTAGGTTAGTTTAGGCTAGGTTTGTAGAAATAGAAAAGGAGCTGTAATTGCTGGTAGCCTATCTAACCTAACCAAGGAACCTAACCAAGCAACCTAACCAACCAACCTAACCAAGGAACCTAATCAACCAACCTAAGCAAGGAACCTAACCAAGGATCCTAACCTAACCCAACCAACCCAACTAACCTAACCAACCAACCTAACCTAACCTAACCAACCAACCAACCTAACCAATGTAACCAACCAACCTAACCAATGAAACCAACCAACGTAACCAACGTAACCAACCAACCTAAGCACCCAACCTAAGTGTCGTGACGCTGAACCCCGGTTCATTCCGAACACAGCGATTACACAACACACAACACCTTGCCTCAGCAACCGTTACTACCACCGTGTACTTCTACAAACACCAGACCCTTGAGGCGTACCACTAGGTTTGTACTGGAACACAATGAGTGAACATATGGAAGGTATTTAAAGGCCGTCGGGTTTTGTCATTTAATTACAAAGAATAGACTCTGACAAATAATAACATATTAACATACTCTATTAGGTCAATACACTTCCAATACCCATAGACCACTTGACCTCCGCGATCACCACCCACACTCGTAACTTCCGCCTAAGTCCCTAATACGGAATGATTACTACAACGCTCCACACCCGGTTAGTCTTACATTCCACACTCACATACTCCAGACTTAACTTGGTCACTAAGATCACATCAGGCTCTCGCATAGCTGTCTGCTACACTTCGCTGCTGCCGCAAACGGGGATCTAAAGGACTTGCTAGTTCAACTCCCACAATCAGACTGACTCTAGCCAACCATGGCCTCAAACATTTCACCACTCCTCTCAAGGAAGGTATAATCCGATTAACCTTATCCCTAGAGAGGTAACCTTGATCCTAGAAGCCTGACGAGGAATAATTCCTCTTTCCAGGAATTATTAATTTGGCTAAACAGCTTCGGTCTTAATCCATTGACCTTTCTTAGATATGTGATCCATAGTCTGTCTACTTACATGTACTTCCATTCATCATTCGTTAAGTGTTGTAGTAATGATCCTCTAGCTAATAATTCCTACTAACTTGTGGATTACAACACCACTCCCCTCCTTAAACACGCATATGTCCCCATATGCATCATTGCAATGGTTCCATTAGTGCAAGGACCTGGAGGATGCACCCACCATATGTGTACAACTAAAAAATCATCCAAAAAGTTCATCATACACCCGATGAAATAAATTAAAATTTTCCCCGACATGACTCACAACACTTCTCCAACATATACATTATATTCACATCATAGCACAGGTAAAATAGTCTGTAATAATTTTTCCCATCTCCAACAATGCACATATACCTAAACTGTTGACATATAATTACATACAAACATAAACATAAAATTACATTGACCAGAATGCTGGCACTTAAACAGAAATGACAATAGTCATTAATATGTACACAACACATATATATCTAAGGTTCTTCATCCTTAGTAATAAGTTAATTATAATTTAACATCTTGCCCTGTATTGTTGACATAAGGGCTTACAATGATCACACAATGTTTCACTGGCCTCCTCCACAATTGGCAGCATCACTTCTCTTGTCTTCGTGTCCCATGGTTGCTAGGTCATAGATCCTCCATGATCCAGACAAAACCCAGGCTGTCCAGCCTGGTGAATGTTGTCAATGTCCCATCGTTGCTCTGAGCTAACGTGATCCTGGCCTCCAGAGCAACGGAGATTCCTACCCCAGGGTCATGTTCCCTCGGGTCTATGCTGCCGTCTCGTTCCAAGGCACCAACCCCAGAACGCTGTAGATACCTCACAGCTCTCTGGTCATCCTTCCTTGCTGTGCTCACCACAGCTGTTACACATTACTCTAGGCCCATCTGCCCAGAGTGTGTCCACCTGTATTCACACCTTCCCGACCGCTGTACCTGCAAAATATTCCCTCGGAGCCCCCTGGCTCGATCCCATTATTACATAGCCCCCTCGGCTCCTTACTCTCTCCCCGTATATAGCCTGAGCCCAGCTGCAAAACCATTGCAGCTGGCCCTTATCCCTGCTTTGATGTCAGGGGGCGAATTTCGCCTATAACGTCACGTTGGCTTCACTTCCTCCCCCTTTTTTTTCTAGAATTACTGAGTGTAGCCTCATAGCTTCCCTTCTACTCTACCTGAAGCTCTGTGACATGATCCCGGGGGACCTTCTCAAGCCTAACACTCAGTAATGGTGCCGATGAGGTAATATACAGTATATACATACACATACATTATCACAATAAATACCTCATTAAAATCATTTCACAACTAATGTCACTAAAGCATCATACTGCCACTGGCTCGCTTCTAGCGAGATTCCTGTAACAACTTAATTAATGAGAAATTAGTATATCTACTTGGCTCGCCCACTGCAACCACCAACACCTGAAATTTGAAATTCTACCTTATAATCTTATCCATAAGACTTACCCACTCCGACTTAATTAATGAAAATTTTAATGAAAATAATGAATTTTTATTAGTCTTTTATGAGTCTTGCTAGATATATCGACTTGGCTCGCCTACTGCAGCCACCAACTCGGCAATTATCCACATTTCATCTTATCCATAAGACTTACCCACTCCGACACACCATCACCTCTGGTCATCCCAACCACTGATGACCTCATTATAACGCCACACATCCCTACAACCACTTCCTGCGTCCTAACGCACCGACCTTGCTACGCCAATACTCACCTTACCAACCACTACCTGGCGCCCCTGCGCCACCATATACTCCACAACACCACACTCCATACCAGGCGTCCAAACGCCACCACACTACACCACCCAATGGCGTCCCCAACGCCCTCAACACAACACCCGGCGTCCCCCACGCCCTCAACACAACACACGGCGTCCCCAACGCCCTCAACACAACACCCGGCGTCCCCAACACAACACACGGCGTCCCCAACGCCCTCAACACAACACACGGCGTCCCCAACGCCCTCAACACAACACACGGCGTCCCCAACGCCCTCAACACAACACACGGCGTCCCCAACGCCCTCAACACAACACACGGCGTCCCCAACGCCCTCAACACAACACACGGCGTCCCCAACGCCCTCAACACAACACACGGCGTCTCCAACGCCCTCAACACAACATACGGCGTCTCCAACGCCCTCAACACAACACACGGCGTCCCCCAACACCATTACCACCACAGGCATATGCCTTGCACCAGAGCGCATCAAAACACCACGAGACGTCACCACCAATAAGTAACCAGACGCCACACACACTCCCTTTTCTCTCGTAATCCGTTAATTACCTGACCAACACTCGTCAGGCATAATTTCTTGTGTAGTGGCCACCCGCCACACACTACCACCTGCGTTAACATACTTCAACGCTAATGTCTACAATACACCCAGTGTTACAACAACCAGTTATGCTACACATGCTACACCTTGGCGCTACAATGCCAACAATGTCATGCACTATACTACATCCATAATATCAACAGTCAAAACATGCACATTACACTACAGTAAACTAGTCATTACGCTGGCGTCTAATACGCCACTACACGTGCATTACACTACACACCCCGGCGTACAAACGCCAATACACAACCATGCACTACACTTGGCGTCCAAACACCAATACACAACCATGCACTACTCCCGGCGCCACACACCCCCACCAACGGGACACGCTCCCCGTGTCCCAAGGTAACACTCTCCATAATGCTACCTGCACCCACTAAAAATCTCCATGGCCCTCTCCAGGGTACACTAGACGGCGAACCCCAGACGTCAAATTATGCGTCGCTCGCTATGCCAAGGCGTCCATAATTCACTGTGCCTATTTTCTGTATCTACACCTGACAACGCCGGAACTCGCACAGTACTTTAGGTAATATTTCATTATCCTTAAAATATTCGATTTACACGTTACATGAAATTTAATTAACTTTAAATTACGTAGTTTTCACGCTTAATTTCACCTTAGCAACGGTTTCTCACTATTTCCGCCTTACCAATGATATAAAACAAGCTCCAAGGTGCGGCTCGCTTGGCCCGCACATGGCCCACACTGGCCCACATTCACCCGCACTAGTTTACCTCACCACGCTGTATAATCCGCACTATGAACACTGTATAATCCGCACTACGAACACTGTATAATCCGCACTACGAACACTGCACTTGTTTTGGATCCCGATGCTTCAGTGGTCAAGACTTGCATCTTAGCCGTCTCTCGTTGCGGGAATCTGGAAAGAAAGAAATAAACCCCACATGTGCCCCACAATGGCCTAGTCCCTTTAATTAACTAACTCCTCTGACCTGGTCTCACCTGACCCTTCTTTCCTCCGTCTAGTAACCACCATTCTCACCACAACCCGACGTCTACCATTTCCCGAACATTCCCTCACCAACTAAACCAGAACCACACTTCCTTCATCTTGCACAGTGTTCCAAAACCTGTTTGTGCTGCCACCAAATATGCCGCCTACCAATTCCCTAACATTCCCTCACCAACCAAACCAGGAACACTATGAGGGGACAGATGTAAGGTATTTAAAGGCCGTCGGGTTTTGTCATTTAATTACAAAGAATAGACTCTGACAAATAATAACATATTAACATACTCTATTAGGTAAATACACTTCCAATACCCATAGACCACTTGGCCTCCGCGATCACCACTTGCACTCGTAACTTCCGCCTAAGTCCTTAATACGGAATGATTACTTCAATGCTCCAAACCCGGTTAGTCTTTCAACCAATACTCACATACTGCAGACTTAACTTCGTCACTAAGATCACATCAGGTTCTCGCATAGCTGTCTGCTACACTTCACTGCTGCCGCAAACGGAGATCCAGGGAACTTCTCAGTTCAACTCCCACAATCAGACTGACTCCAGTCAGCCATCTACTTCAACCATTTCACCCTGCCTCTCAAGGAAGGTATAATCCCATTAACCTTATCCCTAGAAGCGGTAATCTTGTTCCTAGAAGCATGACGAAGAATAATTCCTCTTTCCAGGAATTATTAATTTGGCTAAACAGCTTCGGTCTTAATCCATTGACCTTCCTTAGATATGTGATCCATAGTCTGTCTACTTAACATGTACTTCCAATCATCTATCGTTAAGTGTTGTAGTAATGATCCTCTAGCTAATAATTCCTACTAACTTGTGGATTACAACACACGAACCAAGATTAGCGGTTCACCCCAACAGTGTGATTGAGTGGGGTTTGCTAATTTTGGGGTCGTGAGGGGCTGATACGATTAAGGATTAGTTAGTAATTTAGGCTGTTAAGATTTATTGGGTAAGGAGACCACTCCGAGTTGATTGGACTGGGTACCTTACTCGACCAATTGCAATTGATTCAGAGGTGTTGGAAGCTACTATACTCTCAACAGCAGTTCCTTGTAGGCTGTGTGGGCGGATTTATCTGTGCAACGCCAGGAGATTTATCCGACGGCATTATTAGACGACCCAAAACGCTAGGAAAAACGTGAAATTTGTGAAGGTGGTTGAGGCTGCCGAGGGACGGTGCTAGTATACTACCTAGCACCGATTCAATGACTAAGTGATCGAACACTTAGTGGAGGTTGAGTCGTGTCTAATCAAATTGTTGCCGAAAGCAGCGTACTGCTCAGTTGGAACCTAGGTGGTTGTGACCCGTAGGCTAGGCGTGGTACGGCGAGCTGGTAGGAGCGATTATAGGATTAAGTCGAGTTAATCTTCGAATTAAGTATAGTTAAATTTATTTAATGTACAAACACAAATACAAATATAAATTCAGGTAAAGTACATTCATACAAGGTGAGATAGAAAAGTTGATGGATTTAAAGATAGAGCTCATACATACAATGCCTAAAGCCACTATTACGCAAAGCGTTTCGGGCTGGAAAAACACTAAGACTAAAACTTAATACTAATTCAGATTAAAGTATAAATTGTGTTGAGAAAAAATAAGAAAAAAATGAAAAAAGGAGGGGGGGGGGGGGAAACATGGCAGAAAAAAAATAAAAAATACAATTTGGTCAACAAACAGCATTGTTTAAAATCGTAGACATTTAGGGGTGAGGTAGGTTACATTGAGTTAATTAGGAAGTAATTAGTTTTTGTCTTAAACTGGTTGGGAGTGGTACAGTTTTTAACATAATTGGGAAGGTCATTCCACATTCGAAGTCCCTTGATTTGTAAAGCATTTCTAGTTTGACTAAGTTGTACTCTTGGAATACTCTTGTCGTACTCTTGTGGTGCTCATGGGATCTGTTACAACCTTCTAAGAAGCTTTTAAGGTCAGGATTGACATTACAGTTCAGCGTTTTATATATATATGAAATACACATGAGAAGATGTGCAGTGACTTAATATCTAACATATTCTGAGATTAGAGTAAGGGTACCGAGTGATGTCTGGGGCCAGAGTTAGATATTGTCCTAATAGCAGCTTTGTGTTGAGTAATTAGAGGACTAAATGATTTTGGGTAGTAGAACCCCAATCACAAATACCATAGTTGAGATAAGGATAGATGAGAGAGTAATTTAGTGTCACCAGGGCAGGGCGAGGTACATAATATCTGATCTTAGAAAGAATGCCAACAGTTTTTTAAATTTTTTTTTATATATTTATGTGTCCCTGGAAAATCAGCTTGGGGTCAATGAGAACGCCAAGGAATTTGCCATCCATTTTGTTACAAATTTGGGTATTGTTAATCATGAGATTTATTGCTAAACAGAATATAGAAAGTTTTGTCAATATTGAGGGTGAGTTTGTTGGCAGTTAGCCAGTGATGGACTTTATTTAGCTCAGTATTCACTGTGACATTTAGCGCAAGGGGGTCAGGACTGGAGTAAATGAAGGTCATGTCGTCAGCAAATAGAATTGGTTTGAGGTGTTGGGAGGCATTTGGAAGGTCATTAATATAGATGAGAAAGAGGAGAGGGCCAAGTATGCTGCCCTGGGGAATACCAATGTTAATGGGTGGGGTGGGAGAAATTGAATTATTCACAGAAACATATTGGAGCCTGTCAGTAAGATAACACTTAAGGTACTGCAGGGAGTGACCTCTGACTCCATAATGTTGTAATTTAAGAAGGTTTTAGTTGTTGACAGTGCCAAAAGCTTTACGCATGTCCTTATTTATTTAACGTATTTATTTATTTATTTTATTATATATTTATATATTTATTTAACGAATTTAACTTATTTCCCCCTTATTTGCGTTTTTCTAGATATTAAAGTTTTCCCCTAAATTAGTTCCCCCTGTGTTATATATTTTCCTGAGTGTTCAGTGTTCTTCCTTGTAAACTATGCTAAGTCCGTAAATTTATTATTTCTATCTCTATTGAATTAGTCTAATTCAGAGGCGTGTTTTCTAGAGCGTAGTTAATCCTCGATCTGGACTTAGGACTACATGTCAGTCCCTATCGTTACAGTAAGTGCATTTATGTTGTTAAGTGATAGGGATTTTCGTTGTAAATGATTGATCGAGTTCGTGGAAATATTTCTAAGTGTATTTTGGGATAGGTTTTCGGTTAAGTCCATGTCAGGAAAGTCGTTAACTTGATTAATTCGTATTCGCGGATCACGGGTACGATCTGGGTATCGTTAGGATCCCCTAGGCGATGCAAGTGATATTTTTCTACTTTTACTAGTAGGACGGTAGAATTTGCGTTTTTTTTTTACTTAGGAAAATTTTTGTTGGAAACGTACGTAGGTGGAAAAGGGCTAGAATCGGACTTTTTGGTGAAAATTCGAATTTTCATGTCTTGTGTGTGTTCCAGGTCCAGTATTACTCTTTAGTGCGTGCAAGGCAAGTAATTCTGATCTTAAGCATCAGGCAGTGACAATTACATTTTTGCTGAATTAAGTGAATTTTTCAAGAAAATCGTATTGTTAATTTTTTCAGTCCAGTTGAGGTGAAAACCTCGGATTTTGACGGAAAATCGAATTAATGAGCATTGAGACCGCCCGAAGTGTCAGTATTATTCTGTGTACATCGCCAGTCATAAGCAATAGCGTATTATATCTGGGAGCGAAAAAACCATTTTTGGCGAATTAAGGGAGTTTTGCAATGTTTGAGTGATTGATTTTTTTCCGAGTTCAGAAAATTTTTCAGAGTCCAGTAGTGGGTGAAAACGCAGTTTTTCGGTGAAAATTCCATTTAAGAAAGCAGATACATGTCCTGGGTGTCTACATTATTCGCTAGAGCAGTTTAGTAACGTAAAACTAATTGTTTTCCTTCAGACATACAAAATTTGATTTTTAAGCGTTTAAGCGAAAAAACACAGGACTTGTGTTTTTAGTGCAGCTGGTCCCGCTCCATCATTCATCAGTGGCCACGCTGTTCACGTCAAGTGCGTCTAGTGTACAAGTACAGTAAATATTCTTTATTAATCCATCACGAGTGCAGCGCGTTAATTACTTTATTTTTTAATTGTTTTATAAAAATAAGATTCTATAATTTTTTCTTAACGTAAACGACTTAATTTCGGTAATAGAACTGCGGATTATTTCACTTTCGGACACGAGTGCAGGGCAGATGCTTCATTCATTTGTTTCACTTCAGAGATTCTCTCGATTAATCTTTGTATTTCCTATTTTGGAATTTAGATAGATTCTGTCTCTTTCGGAAAGAGAGCTGTGAATTTTTTTGGTGTTATTTGCGTAGATCTCGGTTGTAGTGAGAATCCGGGTCGAGTGTGAGTTAAATGGTAGTTACGAATTCCTTGGCGTTCTCATTGACCACAAACTGAATTTCCAGGGACACATTTGTCGGAAAATCCGACACCATTTAATAATATCATACAGACAGATAATATTGCTGTGTTGTATAAACAAGTTAACCCATAGAAAATGTAACTTGTAGTGGAATTTCCGTCTATAGAAAACGGGATATCATTACCACATACTATTATAAATTCACCACCTATTATGGTGGGAATAATTCTTAAATACATTAGTCTTTGGACTTTTCCATCATAAAAACATCTCATATAAATTAACTTAATTATCAGAATTAAAATAGAGTAAATGTGACCCTTCTATCACTTACTGTCATCTGGACAATGTAGACCAGTAGCGTCAGTTGTGAGGGAGTGGTCAGCCATTGTTATTGTACTTAGACCACAGAGGCTCACGGGAGCAAATACGGCTCCTGTTAGTTTTACTTGGACGAAGTGTTATGGAAACCAAAGGTGTACCATCATCAACACGCTGTCAACAAATACAAGTTAAGTGTTCTGCCGAAACCCATTTATCTATCATTTATGGCCATTAATGTCATTGGATAGGGTGGGCCGGTTAGAATACGAGATCGCCTCATACTAAAGGTAATTAAGCCTAGGTCTTTTTGGTTCCTTGTACAGTGTTTTCTCTGATATAGCTGTCATATATTAGGATTCTGGCTTTACAGCTAGCACCCTTTTGACAGGTCAAGACGAGGAAGCATGCTTTGTGTACCAGTTACTGGGTGATGGAAGCTACCTCAAAGAGGATAATTTGGTGTCTACATCCTGGTTATACCTGGTGGACTAAGGCCTGCTGTACAATAAGATAAGGAACCTCTTCAATGTATGTAGTCTAATACTGTAGTTTGATTGGCTGCATATATATAAATTTAATATAAACCCCCCCCTAATGTGTAGAGGATCGATTTGTAAGATTATTGCAGAAATACAGTCCACTTATCATAATACAAATTGCTATCGAAGTATATAAATTAACGTAAATATAAATTCATATCAATTAAATAAATATAAATCTCACAGGTCGGTTCCCACAATATTTGGACCTTCAGAACCGGATTATTTGGTCCTTTGAACCCACATTTGGTCATCTTAGTACTGGATCTTAGTAACCAGTTAACCAGTGGATTCATTAAATATACTAGTGCAGTGTGATTTATACAAAGCCAGCAGTCAAAGACGGCAGCGTTGCCTCGAGGGAGCTCAGGAGCCTCCCTCAGCCCAGTTAAGCCTTAGTCAGCGGTTTCATATGGTCACCCACAAATTTGGTGGCGTGTTATTTCTATGGAATGACAGCGCTAATATTGAAGCCAGCCAAATTAGTGGCTGTGTCTTCGCGAGATTGTTCACGGATTTCGTGGTGTTAAATTTCGCAGGAGATTATCCATGAATTTTGTGGAGTTTATTTCGCGAGGTCACTAATAATATTTAATACTTCTAGATAATATTAGAAGTTTCATAGAGGCAATTAAGAGGCTATTATCAATAATTGTGTATATCATTTCTCCAAAATAGAGAATTATTTAATATATTGCACTAGTGATCACAATATAATATTTACTAATTGCCAACCCACAACAGGGTAGGATATTACCATTGACTAGTTGAACTATTTATTGTTCATCCTAGTCCCATTATTACCATAGTCTAGTTGTACTATATTGAACAAACTAGCACCATTAATGAATGGTGCAGACCCTATTTTGAGTGTAAATTTTATCAACTCGAGTTGAGTTGTATATATAATAATTTACTTATGATCATTACACCTTTGAGTGATTAATTAGTGTCTATTCCATCCTAGGGTGATATAGAAGAGCTAACCTAAAGGTACCTCCATGACACTGGTTTATCACTCAAATCATTAGTGTGTGTGATTGTATATATATAATGTGTATTAATTTTAAGTGCTAACCTCTAGTAGAGGTAGGATTACAGCCTAGCGAGTGCAGAAATTTTACCCTAGGCTACCATCAGTGCTTGTTCAGTATTATGAGCGACCCAAGTACAAGTCCCACAAGGCTTCACCAACTAGCCAGTATGGATAATGCAGGGAGAATGAAAAGAACCCTTGCAGGTCTTAAAGGCCACTTAACAAGACAGATCAAGAAATGTGAAGATTTGTCACAACAATCTCCAGTTGATTATGCTGACCTGGAAAGCTGTTATCAAGCAGCTGCAGGTAAATTTGAGCAAATCAAATGCCAAATAGCAACATATGTGGCTGAACTTGCCAACACCAATTTATCAGAAACAGAAATAGACGACATTATGGTTGATCTAGCGAATTATGAAGATCACACTCAGGCCACATTACAGCCTTACGTCAAATTAATTGCCCAGAACAAGGCAACAACAACAGCAACAACAACAACAGTTGCATCTAATACGAGTCAAGCAGAAGCTCGACTCCCTCCAATTAATTTACCCACTTTCTCAGGAAAAGATGAGGAAGATTGGGATGAATTTTGGAACAAATTCGTTGACCTTGTGGACTCAAAACCATCTTTACCAAAGAGTAGTAAATTCTCTTATTTGCAAGGCCAATTATCAGGTGTGGCTAAAACAGTAGTATCCCATCTGAGATTAACTAATGACGGCTATGATCTGGCAGTAAAACTCCTCAAGGATAATTATGCTAATCCAGAAGTAAGAACATCACATTTAGTTCATGAGCTGTTGCATTTACCCCCACCGGAGGCTTCAGCTGATTCACTCCAAGTCTTCAAGCTGGAGGTAGAATCATTGATCAATGCCCTCAGCCTGACAGCAGATACAAACGGGGCTGAGTGGGTCTTGAAAATAATTGTCCAGGAGAAAATACCTAGGGACATATTGAGACAAATGAGTGCTCATTACAATAAAAGCATCTTATCCATGAATGAAATATCTGAGGGTTTAAAGTCAGTAGTTCATCAATTACGAACACATGACAAATTAAAACCACCAAGTAAACCCTCAGAAACCAATAATAGTAAACCACAGAGTACCAAAGGCACTCCAAATGAATCTAGACAATATAATTCAACACCAAAGTGGAACAGTAGCAGTGTGGGCGTATATGCAGTGGGACCCTCGAAGCCTATAGTTACTGTGTCACCCAAGAACGTGACACCAAAGGGTACTGGAAGCTATGGAACATGTTTGTTCTGCAATGAGAAACATTCAATGTACCACTGCCCTAATTTTCCTGATAGTGACGCCCGTGTTGAGCGACTCAAAGATTTGCAACATTGCACGAGGTGCCTCAGGAAACATAACATCAACGACTGTGATACCCAATTACACACCTGTAATAGGCGTAACAAAGGTCAGCACCATGCAGCATTGTGCAGAGACACCAAAACAACGTCTCCAAACCCCAAGGTGGAAGATAGCATTCCCACCACAGTACAGTACTGCAAGGTGCAACAAACAAAGAGTGTCCAATCGGCAAAGTCTAAAGATAATACGACTTTGCCTACTGCCAAAATTACCATCCTGAATAAGAGGACCAAGGTCCATACCCGTGGGTTGTTTGACCAAGGATCCCAGAGAACATTTGTCACTAAAAAGATGGCAGATGAACTACAATTAAGGCCTGTAGCCCAGATGTCATTCAATATCTCAGGGTTTGTAACAGATGCAGGACCTCAAGTCTACCAGGTGGTACAACCATCAGTACGTTTAGGAAGGTACGTCTGTCGAGTACAAGAAATTGTAGTGGACAAAATACCAGTAGACCTACAAGTTCAAGGTCTGAGAGCAACAGCCAAATTCCTGACAAATAGAGGAATAAAATTGGCAGATAATATTAAGTCTGATCACCTTACCGACTTCGGTCTCCTTGTTGGGACAGACTATTGCCATCGATTCATCGGTAGCCCTACTAAATATCAGGGCATAACCATGTTAAACTCTGCAGGAGGTAAATTACTCTCAGGCCCAGTATCAAGCCTGAGGAGACCTATGGCTGCAGATAGACAATACCAATAGAAATCTAAATTTGTCAGCTGATTATATTTCTCCAGTAGCATTATACTAAGGAGATTACAGCTGACTATACCAAAAGAGGTTGATATTAGTATCATCATTTAAAGCTGAAGATGAGTTCATGAGGCCTCAGTGGCAAATCAGTGAACAGTAGCCTAAACAGCTACACGTCACTGCGACCAATGTCACTGAACCCACTGCAGTCTCAGAACCATACTTTACTTTAATGATGAGCTATTCAATCTTCTGAATCAATTAACTAAATTAAACCCCAATAAATCTGACGACTGATTTGATACATTTATTATTTAATCAAGATGTATTCCATGGGCCTCAGTGTTTATATATCAGTGACCAGTTACCTGAAAAAACTTCAAGTTATATCTAATGTCACTGATCTCACTGCAGTCCCTGAATCATACTTGACTGTAGTACTTGATCACATTCAGTCTTCTGGGTTAAATAATATGTAATTAGGCTTGAATTTTAGCCTTTCAAGAGTTAACAGGGAAATGATATCGCATTAGACTTCTAACCTCTGCAACTCTAGTACAAGACATCCGTCCTGTACGAACAGACGCACAAATGTGTGATTACTAACTATTAACATCAAATTAATCTAATAATTCGAAGGAGGAGTATCAATGTTCGTCGGTTCTAAAGAGGACTTCGACCCGTGAGCAGCCCCCGGGGAATTATGTCGGAAAATCCGACACCATTTAATAATATCATACAGACAGATAATATTGCTGTGTTGAATAAACAAGTTAACCCATAGAAAATGTAACTTTTAGTAGAATTTCCGTCTATAGAAAACAGGATATCATTACCACATACTATTATAAATTCACCACCTATTATGGTGGGAATAATTCTTAAATACATTAGTCTTTGGACTTTTCCATCATAAAAACATCTCATATAAATTAACTTAATTATCAGAATTAAAATAGAGTAAATGTGACCCTTCTATCACTTACTGTCATCTGGACAATGTAGACCAGTAGCGTCAGTGTGAGGGAGTGGTCAGCCATTGTTATTGTACTTAGACCACAGAGGCTCACGGGAGCAAATACAGCTCCTGTTAGTTTTACTTGGACGAAGTGTTATGGAAACCAAAGGTGTACCATCATCAACACGCTGTCAACAAATACAAGTTAAGTGTTCTGCCAAAACCCATTTATCTATCATTTATGGCCATTAATGTCATTGGATAGGGTGGGCCGGTTAGAATACGAGATTGCCTCATACTAAAGGTAATTAAGCCTAGGTCTTTTTGGTTCCTTGTACAGTGTTTTCTCTGATATAGCTGTCATATATTAGGATTCTGGCTTTACAGCTAGCACCCTTTTGACAGGTCAAGACGAGGAAGCATGCTTTGTGTACCAGTTACTGGGTGATGGAAGCTACCTCAAAGAGGATAATTTGGTGTCTACATCCTGGTTATACCTGGTGGACTAAGGCCTGCTGTACAATAAGATAAGGAACCTCTTCAATGTATGTAGTCTAATACTGTAGTTTGATTGGCTGCATATATATAAATTTAATATAAACCCCCCCTAATGTGTAGAGGATAGATTTGTAAGATTATTGCAGAAATACAGTCCACTTATCATCATACAAATTGCTATCGAAGTATATAAATTAACGTAAATATAAAATCATATCAATTGAATAAATATAAATCTCACAGGTCGGTTCCCACAATATTTGGACCTTCAGAACCGGATTATTTGGTCCTTTGAACCCACATTTGGTCATCTTAGTACTGGATGAACCAGTTAACCAGTGGATTCATTAAATATACTAGTGCAGTGTGATTTATACAAAGCCAGCAGTCAAAAGACGGCAGCGTTGCCTCGAGGGAGCTCAGGAGCCTCCCTCAGCCCAGTTAAGCCTTAGTCAGCGGTTTCATATGGTCACCCACAAATTTGGTGGCGTGTTATTTCTATGGAATGACAGCGCTAATATTGAAGCCAGCCAAATTAGTGGCTGTGTCTTCGCGAGATTGTTCACGGATTTCGTGGTGTTAAATTTCGCGGGAGATTATCCATGAATTTTGTGGAGTTTATTTCGCGAGGTCACTAATAATATTTAATACTTCTAGATAATATTAGAAGTTTCATAGAGGCAATTAAGAGGCTATTATCAATAATTGTGTATATTATTTCTCCAAAATGTGTAAATTTTATCAACTCGAGTTGAGTTGTATATATAATAATTTACTTATGATCATTACACCTTTGAGTGATTAATTAGTGTCTATTCCATCCTAGGGTGATATAGAAGAGCTAACCTAAAGGTACCTCCATGACACTGGTTTATCACTCAAATCATTAGTGTATATGATTGTATATATATATAATGTGTATTAATTTTAAGTGCTAACCTCTAGTAGAGGTAGGATTACAGCCTAACGAGTGCAGAAATTTTACCCTAGGCTACCATCAGTGCTTGTTCAGTATTATGAGCGACCCAAGTACAAGTCCCACAAGGCTTCACCAACTAGCCAGTATGGATAATGCAGGGAGAATGAAAAGAACCCTTGCAGGTCTTAAAGGCCACTTAACAAGACAGATCAAGAAATGTGAAGATTTGTCACAACTATCTCCAGTTAATTATGCTGACCTGGAAAGCTGTTATCAAGCAGCTGCAGGTAAATTTGAGCAAATCAAATGCCAAATAGCAACATATGTGGCTGAACTTGCCAACACCAATTTATCAGAAACAGAAATAGACGACATTATGGTTGATCTAGCGAATTATGAAGTTCACACTCAGGCCACATTACAGCCTTACGTCAAATTATTGCCCAGAACAAGGCAACAACAACAGCAACAACAACAACAGTTGCATCTAATACGAGTCAAGCAGAAGCTCGACTCCCTCCAATTAATTTACCCACTTTCTCAGGAAAAGATGAGGAAGATTGGGATGAATTTTGGAACAAATTCGTTGACCTTGTGGACTCAAAACCATCTTTACCAAAGAGTAGTAAATTCTCTTATTTGCAAGGCCAATTATCAGGTGTGGCTAAAACAGTAGTATCCCATCTGAGATTAACTAATGACGGCTATGATCTGGCAGTAAAACTCCTCAAGGATAATTATGCTAATCCAGAAATAAGGACATCACATTTAGTTCATGAGCTGTTGCATTTACCCCCACCGGAGGCTTCAGCTGATTCACTCCAAGTCTTCAAGCTGGAGGTAGAATCATTGATCAATGCCCTCAGCCTGACAGCAGATACAAACGGGGCTGAGTGGGTCTTGAAAATAATTGTCCAGGAGAAAATACCTAGGGACATATTGAGACAAATGAGTGCTCATTACAATAAAAGCATCTTATCCATGAATGAAGTATCTTAGGGTTTAAAGTCAGTAGTTCATCAATTACGAACACATGACAAATTAAAACCACCAAGTAAACCCTCAGAAACCAATAATAGTAAACCACAGAGTACCAAAGGTACTCCAAATCAATCTAGACAATATAATTCAACACCAAAGTGGAACAGTAGCAGTGTGGGAGCATATGCAGTGGGACCCCTCCAAGCCTATAGTTACTGTGTCACCCAAGAACGTGACACCAAAGGGTACTGGAAGCTATGGAACATGTTTGTTCTGCAATGAGAAACATTCAATGTACCACTGCCCTAATTTTCCTGATAGTGACGCCCGTGTTGAGCGACTCAAAGATTTGCAACATTGCACGAGGTGCCTCAGGAAACATAACATCAACGACTGTGATACCCAATTACACACCTGTAATAGGTGTAACAAAGGTCAGCACCATGCAGCATTATGCAGAGACACGAAAACAACGTCTCCAAACCCCAAGGTGGAAGATAGCATTCCCACCACAGTACAGTACTGCAAGGTGCAACAAACAAAGAGTGTCCAATCGGCAAAGTCTAAAGGTAATACGACTTTGCCTACTGCCAAAATTACCATCCTGAATAAGAGGGCCAAGGTCCATACCCGTGGGTTGTTTGACCAAGGATCCCAGAGAACATTTGTCACTAAAAAGATGGCAGATGAACTACAATTAAGGCCTGTAGCCCAGATGTCATTCAATATCTCAGGGTTTGTAACAGATGCAGGACCTCAAGTCTACCTGGTGGTACAACCATCAGTACGTTTAGGCAGGTACGTCTGTCGAGTACAAGCCATTGTGGTGGACAAAATACCAGTATACCTACAAGTTCAAGGTCTGAGAGCAACAGCCAAATTCCTGTGAAATAGAGGAATAAAATTGGCAGATAATATTAAGTCTGATCACCTCACCGACTTCGGTCTCCTTGTTGGGACAGACTATTGCCATCGATTCATCGGTAGCCCTACTAAATATCAGGGCATAACCATGTTAAACTCTGCAGGAGGTAAATTACTCTCAGGCCCAGTATCAAGCCTGAGGAGACCTATGGCTGCAGATAAACAATACCAATAGAAATCTAAATTTGTCAGCTGATTATATTTCTCCAGTAGCATTATACTAAGGAGATTACAGCTGACTATACCAACAGAGGTTGATATTAGTATCATCATTTAAAGCTGAAGATGAGTTCATGAGGCCTCAGTGGCAAATCAGTGAACAGTAGCCTAAACAGCTACACGTCACTGCAACCAATGTCACTGAACCCACTGCAGTCTCAGAACCATACTTTACTTTAATGATGAGCTATTCAATCTTCTGAATCAATTAACTAAATTAAACCCCAATAAATCTGACGACTGATTTGATACATTTATTATTTAATCAAGATGTATTCCATGGGCCTCAGTGTTTATATATCAGTGACCAGTTACCTGAACAAACTTCAAGTTATATCTAATGTCACTGATCTCACTGCAGTCCCTGAATCATACTTGACTGTAGTACTTGATCACATTCAGTCTTCTGGGTTAAATAATATGTAATTAGGCTTGAATTTTAGCCTTTCAAGAGTTAACAGGGAAATGAAATCGCATTAGACTTCTAACTTCTGCAACTCTAGTACAAGACATCCGTCCTGTACGAACAGACGCACAAATGTGTGATTACTAACTATTAACATCAAATTAATCTAATAATTCGAAGGAGGAGTATCGATGTTCGTCTGTTCTAAAGAGGACTTCGACCCGTGAGCAGCCCCCGGGGAATTATGTCGGAAAATCCGACACCATTTAATTATATCATACAGACAGATAATATTGCTGTGTTGTATAAACAAGTTAACCCATAGAAAATGTAACTTGTAGTGGAATTTCCGTCTATAGAAAACGGGATATCATTACCACATACTATTATAAATTCACCACCTATTATGGTGGTAATTATTCTTAAATACATTAGTCTTTGGACTTTACCATCATAAAAACATCTCATATAAATTAACCTAATTATCAGAATTAAAATAGAGTAAATGTGACCCTTCTATCACTTACTGTCATCTGGACAATGTAGACCAGTAGTGTCAGTTGTGAGGGAGTGGTCAGCCATTGTTATTGTACTTAGACCACAGAGGCTCACGGGAGCAAATACGGCTCCTGTTAGTTTTACTTGGACGAAGTGTTATGGAAACCAAAGGTGTACCATCATCAACACGCTGTCAACAAATACAAGTTAAGTGTTCTGCCGAAACCCATTTATCTATCATTTATGGCCATTAATGTCATTGGATAGGGTGAGTTGGTTAGAATACGAGATCGCCTCATACTAAAGGTAATTAAGCCTAGGTCTTTTTGGTTCCTTGTACAGTGTTTTCTCTGATATAGCTGTCATATATTAGGATTCTGGCTTCATAGCTAGCGCCCTTTTGACAGGTCAAGACAAGGAAGCATGCTTTGTGTACCAGTTACTGGGTGATGGAAGCTACCTCAAAGAGGATAATTTGGTGTCTACATCCTGGTTATACCTGGTGGACTAAGGCTTGCTGTACAATAAGATAAGGAACCTCTTCAATGTATGTAGTCTAATACTGTAGTTTGATTGGCTGCATATATATAAATTTAATATAAACCCCCCCTAATGTGTAGAGGATCGATTTGTGAGATTATTGCAGAAATACAGTCCACTTATCATCATACAAATTGCTATCGAAGCATATAAATTAACGTAAATATAAATTCATATAAATTAAATAAATATAAATCTCACAGGTCGGTTCCCACAACATTCTAAATATATCAAAAAAGTTTCAAAAACTGTTGGCATTCTTTCTAAGATCAGATATTATGTACCTCGTCCTGCCTTTGTACGTGACACTCTATTACTCCCTCATCTATCCTTATAAAATAAATAAATAAATATGTTTATTCAGGAAAGGTACATACATACAAGTGATGTTACATTATCTCAACTATGGTATTAGTGCTTGGGGTTCTACTACCCAAAATCATTTAGTCCTCTAATTACTCAACACAAAGCTGCTATTAGGACAATATCTAACTCTGGCCCCAGACATCACTCGGTACCCTTACTCAAATCTCTGAATATGTTAGATATTAAGTCACTACACATCCTCTCATGTGTATTATATATATATATATAAAACGCTGAACTGTAATGTCAATCCTGACCTTAAAAGCTTCATTGAAGGTTGTAACAGAACCCATGTCCACCACACCAGAAACAAATACCTTTATGATATTCCAAGAGTTCGACTTAATCAAACTAGAAATGCTCTACAAATCAAGGGACCCAGAATGTGGAATGACGTTCCCAATCATGTTAAAGACTGTACCTCTCTCAACCAGTATAAGATAAAAACTAAGCACTACCTAATTAACTCCCTGTAACCTACCTTACCCCTTTAATGTCAACCCATGTCTGTTATTTTTAAACAATGCTGTTTGTCGACCAAATTCTATTTTTGCTTTTTTCTGCCATGTTCCCTCCTTTTTTATTTTTATATTTTCTCAACACATTTTATACTTTAATCTCAATTAGTATTAAGTTTTAGTCTTTAGTGTTTTTCCTGCCCGAAACGCTTTGTGTTATAGTGGCTTTAGGCATTGTATGTACTAGCTCTATCTATAAATTCATCAATTTTTGTATCACCCCTTGTATGTATGTATTTTACCTAAATTAACATTTGAATTTGAATTTGAATTTGACGAGAGGCATGGTGCACCGGGAATTACAGGGAATGTTTAACCCAGACAGTGACCAGTCAGTAGGGACCAGGGGCCAGATTCACGAAAGTACTTACGAAGGTTTTTCTTTTTAGCTACGAATGTTTTTCTTCTTAGCGCCTTCGTGGCGACTACGTCTGTATTCAGGTAGCTACACTAAGTTGAAAAACATTCGTAAGTTTGGTCCGAGATCTAAGTGTGGTTTCGACCACTTGTAGCTTTACGTAAACTGGATATAAATCAATTTTTCTCTGCTACATAACACTGGGATCGATTTTAAGATTTTGGAACATAAACAAAAGATTATAAAAATTGAATCTCGTGAAGAGGAGTCCTTCGTGTTAGTTATATATGCATTCTCTGCTTGGAACTTTGAGTAAATATGTCTTTTATGATATTAGAATTAGTTTTATAATAGCAAGATATTATACCCATAGTTATTAAGTAAATAAACGCTGGTGAACATGAAATATGAGAGAAGGTGATGAGCCCTGCCTGATGGGATCATTTACTATCACCAAATGCCCCCTGTTCACCTAGTAGTAAGGGTGTACCTTAGCTATACATACCCATTTCTAATTTATTTAGTTTGGTTTTATTTTTAAATTAAATCTGGGTGAGACATAAAATAAAAATATGCAGCACAAATGATGTTAGATAAGGAGAAGGGTTAAAATGTCAAAAACTTTATTCATTGAATACTTAAAGCTATAATTATGACTATATGGACTATTAAAAAAGAGAGAGGGAAGTAGGGGTCCAAGACCTCTTCCTGTTATACAACTTGGGTGTGGAACAAGTAATTATCAAAAGAATGCACTATGCCGGGAAGACTATGTAGCAGTAAGGCAGTGAGGTGAGGCAGCTACTTATTTCAGAAATGCTTATTTTATTTACCTTAAAAGCTGAGGCAACTTATTTTATTTGAGGAATACTCAGCTGATTCCTCTACATTTAGCATGGAACAAATTTGTGCCCAAAACCTCTTCCTGTTACACAATTTGGCTGTGTTTAACCAAACTAGAAGTGCTCTACAAATCAAGGGACCCAGAATGTGGAATGACCTCCCGAATCATGTCAAAGGCTGTACCTCTCTCAACCAGTTTAAGAGTAAAACCAAGTACTACCTAATTAACTCCATGTAACCTAACTTACCCCCTAAATATCAACCTATGTCTTGCTATTTCTTAAACAATGCTCTTCACCAACGTGTACAATTGCTAATTTGTGCTATGTTACCCCCCTTTTTGTATTTTTTATTCCTTCTTTCAACACAATTTATACCTAATCCCGATTACTATTAAGTTTTAGTCTAAGTGTTTTTTCCCCCACACCTTGCCCGAAATGCTATGAGTATTAGTGGCTTTAGGTAGTGTATGTACTTGCTCTGTCTATAAATCCATCATTATGTTTGTAAATCAACTGTATGTACTTTTCCTGAATAAAATTTATTTATTATTATTTATTTATTAATCAGTAAGTATTAAAAGAAGGCACCAAGCTGGGAAGGCTAAGTAGCACCATTGTGTGTAATAATAAACCAAATTTTTTTTTAACAAATAATGCACCTGTATGGGAAAACAAATCCTGTCAGCTGTAAAAATATTGATGCAGTTATTTAAATAAAAAATATAATGAAAGAAATATTTATTTATTTTTATCCTATCTTTTTGTGCTGTACAGTATATCCAAGGAAGTGAAAAATTGAGACATAATGCACAATTTAATGAATGATTAGCATGGATTAGCAGTTCAAAAGAAATATGACTATTACATATCAACATGAGATCTTAATGATCCATGGTCAACATGATTTAATAAGGATAATACAGTATTTGTAACAATACAAACTATAATTTAAAATCTTTATTACTGATTTTTTTTATTAAGATGATTAGGTATACACAGCAATGTGCTGCTACCCTGTTCTATATGGAATATTACACAGTGTAGATAAAAAACTAGCTATAAGTTTATCTAATACTCCCATCTCACAGGATGGTTAGACATGCATGGAATCAAGGTACAAAATACCAGCCTCAATACAAAAAACAAATCAACTCTGACTAAACAATTCTTCGCGATTTTCACAAGAGGTAAGCACTGAATCATGGAAACATTATATTATAATTACTCTTACCAGTTTCTACAAGACTCCTCTCAAACAATGTATTTTTTAACATGTTTAGGTATACACAACAATGTGCTGCTTCCCTATTCTGTATGAAGGACCACACAGTGTAGATCAAAAGCCAGCTACAAGCTCATCCAACATCCTCACCTCACAGGATGGCCAGTCATACATGTAATCAGGAGAACAAAATACTTAAGGCTGATCTATTAGCCTCCACTGGCAAAATCTGGGTGCAGCACAAGAATATCTTCCAATATTCCTGAGTGTATGAAGTAATTACAGAGCTCAAAGTACCTCATACCATTAGGTATGAATTCACTGATAACAAGGCAATCACAGATATAGTGTTGTAGAGTATGTCCTCTCAAGTAGGACTGAAGACAAATGTTTTTTCCACCAAGAGGGCTATAAACCCATGGAACCGCCTACCCGCTGAAGCCGTAAATGCCAAATTCCAGCTAAAAAATATCATTAAGACAATTGGCGGGCCCTTTAACAAGCCGCCGGCTTTCTGTCCTCGTCGAGGCCACTAGATAGTTAGTGGCCCTTGGGTAAATTCAGTAAATATATACAATAATTGTCAGCGCATCTTCCGAGCAACAAGGACAGCTACACAGTATCTCTTAGAATTACGTAGGTAAACAACAAATGTAAAATATTTGTTTACTACAATGTCGGTGCTGCCTGTAGAAGTTGAAAAAACATTATTTTACTTCGAAATATACTAATTTTATAAGAAAATTCGACGTAAATAGGATGCAGTAGAGCTGCGATAAGCCAGCGCTAAATCTTCAATATGAAGAATGTTGCTGCTCTCTGATTGGCCAAACGAAACACAGTAGTGACCTCTATCGGCACGCAGGTGAACCACCAAATATCTTCCTAGTGGACGTACGTGAATTGCACCTAAGCATCTTCTTAGGGCATACTTAGGAACCTTCGTTGCAAACCTAATTACGAAGAAATACATGGAGCTTCGTGAATCTAGGTCCAGGGGGAGTGCACGCTTAGAGGAGAGCACCTCTTGCGATACTACGGGGGATCTGGTGGACCGCTCAGGTAGCCTAGCTGACGTCACAGGTGGATTCAGTGGGGCTGAGGCGACGGTGTCACGGGTTCTGCATATGACTGGGCAGTTGAGGGTATCTTCACGTTCCAGTACTGACACGGTAGTAGACATGAGTGGAGGACTCATTCGAGGATTCGTCCCAAGAGTGGGGGGAGCCGTCCTTGGTTTCCCCACCTACATCATCGACGCCATACCAACAGGGGATACAGGGGGCATCAGTTAGCGTGGTAGGACGTCCCACTCCGTTAAGTAGGGAACATGACCAGCAACCTGTTCAATTAGAACATGAACCACAGCCACAGCGGGAACTACCTCAAATAACACCACTACCACAACATCCACTTATACCTCACCCATCACTACAACAACAACAACCCACCCAACCCCAACAACCCCAGGCCACCCCATACCTACTCCAACCCCAAGCCACCCACACCGTACCCCAACCTCAACCCCCACCCCAGACCACCCAATACGCTTCCCAATCCCAACCCCAGCCTACCCCATACCTATTTCAACCCCAGGCGACCCAACCCCAGCCTCAACCCCTATACCAACCCCAGGGGCCACCCACTTCCAGTAGCCTTGCTTCACACACACAGGGAATTATGAGTCTGTTTCCTAAGATGACATTGCCGACACTTAGAGGTACGGAGTTGCCGCTTAATAAGGTGGAACACAACCGGTGAGTGGAAGACTGGCTTTGGCAGATTAGTGCGATGCTGGAGGCTGTCTCAAATAATAGTCTGAAGATTACTCTCGCTATGGGGGCTTGCGTGGACGGAGCCGGTCCACTGGCGAGGTTGACAGACTTTCGGCACCTGACGAAATGGCCTCAGTTTGTACAAGCGATAAGGGACAGATAGAAGGTGAAAGTGTCGGCAGATGAACCTCAGGTCTACCTTCAGTCACTTAAGAGGGATGCCTGCAGCACTATGAAAGATTTCGGGACATTCATAATGAGTAGGGTTGATGATCTTACCCGGAGCTGGGGTTCAATGAGAGTCAGGCAGAGCGATTAGCTAAACAGTTGTTCTGCAGAGCGTTACCTTCTGCTATGGGGCCGTTTATATCTGCAGAGGGAGCGTTGTTAAGTTTTAAGGAACTCGTCTAACATGCCGCCACAGTATTAGATATAGAGATGCGCACGGAGATGACTGGGGCTCAGTCGTCCCCATACGTTGAAGCGTTACGCAAAGGCGAGGAGGAAAAGACGAATAACTGTGGCGTGGGTTCGTCAGGCACGAAGCAGATCACAGCTGCACGTTTGGGCCACCCTGCGCGGGGTACCAACAAGGAACCGCGGGCGTGTTACTCCTGCGGGAAGCGCGGACACCTACAGAGGGATTGTCCAGTTATTAGTACGAAAGAATGAAAGAAGGCCCCTAGTGATGGTAGGCCTACCTTTGAAGTGAAAGTGGAAGGTGTGAGATTGACAGCTTTTGTTGATACTGGAAGCCAGGCAACTCTAATTAAAAAGTCAGCCTTCAGCGATTTTAAATATGCAACTTAGCGCAAAGACATTAACAGCGGTCAATGGGGAGAAAATTGATATCGTGTGCCAAGGTACCGTTAACTTTGAAATTGGTGGGGAATTGCAGCCTCACACATGTACGATCGTAGAGAACCTTGATTTTCCTGGTCATATCTTAATGGGGACATATTTTCTGTCGCGGTTTGATTACTACTTGTCTGCTCAGAAAGAGACTAGGAACTGCAGGTTGCAGTTGGGACAGACTTCCTACCCAGTGGAGATGATCGACCATTCCCCAGTTGTAGCTTCAATTAAGAGGAAGCCAAAATATAATGCGCACTATCCAAAATTTATTTTTAAGTCTCTTCCAGACACCGTCAAGAGGTCATGTGCATTGCATGCATTGACCAAAGAGAGTTGCCCACCACATTCTGTTAAATTTATTAAAGTAGCCGTGGGACGTCACATTCAACCAGGTATCACCCTTCAGGTGGCTGGGAGATGTGATAGTTTATTAATTCCTCATCACTTAGTTGTAGTGCTCGATAAAGGTGCGCTCATTCCAGTTGTCAATCTTTCACATAAAACTTTTCGCTTCAGGGCAGGTGATAGGGTATCTCAGGGAACCATGGTGGAGGACACAGAAATCTTTCACCATGAGTCAGCTGAGACGCCAACCATCACTACACAATGTAGTGCATTGAACATGATAGATACTAAAACACCATCCAAAGTACTATATGAGACGAGAAATGTTGCACGGAATGTGGAAGACGTAGAAAAATAAATTTCAGCGCTTGATTTGCAACATGTTACACAGGCGGATAGGAAGGCACTTAGAGGAGTTTTGCGAAAATTCCCTAAATTGTTTGCGACAGAGGATGACCAGATTGGTCTCCTCGATAAGATTGAGCACACAATTCCAACTGGTGACCATTTGCCCGTGTACATAAGACATTGGAGGTTGACGGAACAGGCTAAGAATATTATCAGGGAGGAGTGCCAGAAGATGTTGAGGCAGGGCGTAATAGAGCCAAGTACGTCACCGTGGCTCTCTCCGGTTGTGTTAGTTCGTAAACCAGACGGTAGTTACCGCTTCTGTGTTGACTACCGGAAGGTAAACGAAATAACTAAGGGTGATGTGTATCCGTTGCCCCGAATACAGGAGATACAGGATTTGGTGCTGCAAAATATTTCTCAACTCTTGACGCGAAATCAGCGTATTGGGCGATTCCGATGGAGGAACGAGATAAGGATAAAACAGCATTCTCGGATGGTAGGCACACTTATCAATTCCGTAGGATGCCGTTTGGTTTAAAGACAGCGCCCTCGTCGTTTCAGAGGGCCATTTCATCTTTCACCCGGTCCTGGGTAGGCATTCATTAGCTTACCTGGATGATGTTGTGATATATTCCAGGACGTTTGAGGAACACCTACAGGACTTAACTGAGACTTTGACTTTGTTAGATCAGGCAGGTTTCAAGCTTAACGTTCAGAAGTGCACCCTGGCGGCCCAGAAATTCAAATTTCTGGGGTTCCAGGTGTGCCCAGACGGTATTCAACCTGACCCAGACTCTTGCCGCGCCATTGCTGACATGCCTACTCAAAGGACATGCGTAGGTTTTTGGGGGCGGTCGGATATTTTCGTCGTCATATTGAAGTTTTCGCTGGCATTTCAGCACCCCTGACTGATCAGACAAAGAAAAATGAGAAGTTTGTTTGGAAATCTGAACATGACGAAGCCAATCGGAAACTGAAGGACCAACTAATTACGACACTGGTACTGGCCATTCCTGATTTCTCATATATGGATATGTCATAACTACTGAGGCACACCTCACTTCCTTCCTGGATGACTGTGGGATAACAGCTGTATAACCAGAACATAATTTGTAGTCTCACATACTACCAAAGTGTACTTAAGCTCTGCCTTTCCTTTCCAAAGGTTTTTTAATTTTATTTTTATTTTTTGTTTGTCATCTTTGTTGTTGAAATTGCTTGTTTTTAACTCTAAATTACTTGGTCTTAGTTAATCCCCTTGTCACTAAACCTAGGGCTCTTTATTACCCTGTTATATTTAAAGTAACTTGGTATTTGTTTCTTGTAATAATTTATTGGAATTAATAAATAGTATAATTGTTTATATAAGCATCTACTTCAGTATCATAGTAAAATCTTCCACATGAATATATTCTCACCCTGTTTATTTTTACACTTAGATTTATATTTGAGTAAATTTCTAGATTTACTTAGATTTACATGTCATCTTTTTTTCTTAGAATTATCTATTTGAGCTCACTTTGTTTTCTTAGGTTCATACTAATTATAGGATTTTAATTAACCATTACTAAGCTAATTATCTTTAAGAACATTTTACTTTATGATCATTATTTTTCTTATTATTTTTTATTTTACATTTATATTGTCAGTCTCTACTGATTTTTTGTTTTTTATTTTATCTAACTTCTGTGTTCTTCCTGGCTATTTATTGGATGTTTATTTTACTTCTAATTTGTTACTATTTTATTGTATTTGCTTTTATTCTTGTGTTTTGCTATATCGTGTATCCTGTATTGTGATTCCTCTGCATCTCTATGCACACTGACATTGATCCTAATCAAAATCTTCTGTCTCATATCTACACCAACCAGCACATTGATCATCATTATTGCAAGTATTTCACAGCACACCAGGCTTAAAACAAACTCCAAAATAGCACCTGCTTATCAGTTTACAACCAAAATGTTAGATCACTTGGTAAACATTTTCATGATATAAATGCATTACTCACAGCACTAGGTACTAACTTATCGTTCATTATTTTAACAGAAACTTGGCTAAATAAAGACTATACCCAACTCTACAACTTAGCTGGTTATAAAGCCATTCATAACTGTAGGTCTAATAAAAAAGGTGGTGGCACAGCTATATATTACCGAGATACATTTATCTGCAACAGTGTTATTAGTGACAGAGATGACTACTGTGAATATACTTTTGCTCAGTTTACAATTAAATCCCTTAAATCCTCTTTGACTATTGGAGCCATCTATAGATTTCCCAATACTAACATAGCTTCTTTCTCAGACAACCTAAGGAATCTTATTATAAACAACAATCTCAACAAAAACCACATCATTCTGGGAGGAGACTTTAATATTGACCTGGGTCAACAAAATTGCTCTCAAGTTGACTATTTCCTTAACAACATGAACTCCTGTATGCTAATCCCCACAATCACCAAACCTACCCGAGTCACTCAAACATCAGCCACTACCTTGGACCACATATGGACAAACATAACAGCTCCCCTTGTATCTGGAATAATTTACGACAGAACAACTGACCACTATCCTACCTTTCTCATAGCGAACATGGACATAACATCACCAAAACGCAAGAAACTTTCATTTAGGCTACACAGTGAATCAGCTTTAGGCAATCTTACAGATGCACTTCACAATATTAACTGGGATTTTGAATTCAATAATACCCAGGATATAAATTCATTAGCTAACCTCTTCCTTTCCAAAACTCTAAGCCTCTACAACCTTCATTGTCCCCTTCTTACCAAGCAAGCAACTGACAAAAGATGAAACAATCCATGGCTCACAAGTGGCATTCTCAACTCAGTCAACAAGAAACATGAATATGAAAAGAAACTTAGGATTGGCCTAGTTTCAAAGGAAGTAGCTAAACGGTACTCATCAATGCTTACCAGTATCATATGAAAGGCAAAACTTGCATATTATGTGAATAGATTCAATGAAGCAAAAGGCAACATGAAAAGCACATGGAAAACCATCTCATGTATCCTTGGAACTAAACAACACTCACATAACCAAATAAAACTCTAGAAGGATGGGGATATACCGTCAACTGATTTAGAAATGGCAAATTAATTTAATAGTTTCTTTTCATCGGTTGTTGTTAATCTTGCCAGTAAAATCCCACAGACACATATCTCTCAGGCAGCTATCCAAACTCTCTTCTCCTTTCACCAATCAGCCCGGCAGATGTTGTGTCCATCATACACTCTCTAAAATCCAAGGCAGGGAACGCCAGTGAAATTCCGTCCATTGTATACAAGAGCGCCTTCCATGCCCTTGCCCCACCCATAGCCCTTCTGTTCAACAAATCTATAGTGTCACACCTTCCCTGATATCCTCAAAAGAGCAGGAGTAACACCAGTCCATAAAGGAGGCAATACAGCGGACATAAACAATTATAGACCAATATCAAATCTTCCCATTCTATCAAAAATATTTCAAAAAATTATTTACAAACAGCTCTATTCCTACCTCGTAAAATTCGACATACTCAGCCCCTGCCAGTTTGGCTTCCGGTCCCAAAAGAGCACCAATGATGCAATCATTAGTCTCCTTGACGTAATCTACTCAGCCCTTGACAAAAATGAGTTTCCGATTGGACTCTTCATTGACCTAAGAAAAGCCTTTGATACTGTTAATCACAACTACCTCTTACTTAAACTTCAGCATTATGGAATCCGAGGCCTTGCCCTTGACTACATCCGATCCTATCTTAGTGACAGACACCTATGTGTAGCCATCAATGATACAACTTCTTCCACTCTACCAATTACCGATGGAGTGCCACAGGGCAGTATCTTAGGACCTCTTCTATTTCTTATATATATAAACGATCTGCCTAATGTCTCTAATATTCTTAAACCTATATTGTTTGCTGACAATACTACCCTTAATCTACTTAATCCTATAATCGCTCCTACTGGCTCGCCGTACCGCGCCTAGCCTACGGGTCGCAACCACCTAGGTTCCAACAGAGCAGCACGCTGCTTTCGGCAACAATTAGACTAGACACGACTCAACTTCCACTAAGTGTGCGATCACTTAGTCATTGAGTCGGTGCTAGGTAGTATACTAGCCCCGTCCCTCAGCAGCCTCAACCACCTTCACGAATTTAACGTTTTTCCTAGCGTTTTGGGTTGTCTAATAACGCCCTCGGATAAATATCCTGGCGTCCCACAGATAAATCCGCCCAGACAGCCCACAAGAAACTGCTGTTGAGAGTATGGTGGGTCCCAACACCTCTGAATCAATTCAGAGGTGTTGACCAGTCTCCGTGGTGTAGTGGTAAGACACTCGCCTGGCGTTCCGCGAGCGCTTTGTCATGGGTTCGTATCCTGGCCGGGGAGGATTTACTGGGCGCAAATCCTTAACTGCAGCCTCTGTTTAACTCAACAGTAAACTGGGTACTTGGTTGTAAAAACGATTCTTCGCGGCGGGGATCGTATTCCAGGGACCTGCCCGAAACGCATCGCGTACAAGTGGCTGTACAAGAATGTAACAATTCTTGTATATATCTCAAAAAAAAATCAATGGGTCGAGTAAGGTACCCAGTCCAATCAACTCGGAGCGGTCTACTTACCCAATAAATCTTAACAGCCTTACTTACTAACTAATCCTTAATTGTATCAGCCCCTCACGACCCCAAAATTAGCAAACCCCACTCAATCACACTGTTGGGGTGAACTGCTAATCTTGGTTCGTGGGCTCACGGCTGGCCTCCATAACACCTACGTACGTGTCGGAATGGCAAGATGCATGAGCCTTTCAACAATTTCTGTCAAAATTGGTGAAACCACTGCTGTGCACCATTGTAACACGGGAGGTGGGTTGTAACACGGGGAGGGTTTCTCTACTTATCTTTCCTTCTTCTTCCCCCTCTACCCGTATTCTTACTTTTTATTCTCTACAAGGGACTCCAAAACTTTTACCAAAGCCAACTCCACGCCACGTGGTCCTAAGACGATTGACCGACTTAGGATTCTACAACCAGTATGACGTGACCTAGGCTTCGAGCAAAACCCTAGAGTCGCCTCCGCCGCCACCACCAGACCAGTAACACAGAGCAATGATCGAGGTCTGGATCGATCATGCTAAGTAATCAACCTTGGGGCTTGATCCCCACTATAACCGATGACCTTGAGAGTGTGTGGAATTAATTACACGGTAATGATGAATTCCGATTCGATGTTAGAATCGGCGCCCAATCCAACTCTGCCTCGTGTGGACCACGTGACCAGGACAAGTATACACATAAACAAATGGAAATAATAAAAATGCAAATTATTAACTAATTAATTTATTAAAAGAAAAACTAAAACAAAATCTAAATATGTTCACTCCCTGTCACTTTAACACTCCCTACTTGACCTGAATGGCAATGAGTTGACTATCCCTATAAATAACAATAGCAACTATACCTTGGGCGACCAGCTAAAGATGTTGGGCTGGTCTTGGGGAGAGGTAAGATGGTTGACCTCTCCCAGTTGATCTGGAGTCCACACTGATCTGTCCTCGTCTGGTCTAGCCCAGACTAGAGCATTGTATCCTTCCGCATAGTCTAAGTTTTACCAAGTTACTTAGCAAGGTTTAAGTTATAACAATTAACCTCTGTTGTACTTAATTGATCCAGACTGGTTGAATTATTTTACTGAAATTAAATTACACAAGCATCTAACGGCAGAGCTGTTCCCGATCCCCAAAATGGTTAATTGAACTTTGAGAAATAGTAGACATGTCAACCCTGATGACCTATGACCGCCGGTCACTCCGCCTTACAACTTAGATCTGATTCGTGACGTCACTGATGGTGACTTAACTCAATAATTAGAATACTCTTGATATTGTACCCAGTAATATTATACAATACAATTTTAATACAAAATGAATAAAGGCTAATTTCTCTAAGTTACTGAATACTATAGGATGGTTCATTATACGAAGCTATGAACAAAGCGTCGATTATTTTCACCGCGAATTCCCCTGGGGTCAGGTCCCAGGTCACCACGCGGGCTCAGCTTCCCATTCTCTTTTGTCGATAAACCACTCTGGATAATTCTTACAACCAGCCTAGTTTGTTACAACCCCCCCCCCCCCGCACAAGCACTTAGTAAACCTTGTTAATTTGTTAAAAAATCACGAGGTTTAGTATCCAAACCCAGAATTCAACTCATGCCACAAACAAAAGCTAACCTAACTAATAAAATTTGACAATTAATAGTCCAACATCATAATAAATATGTTCACATTTCATAAATTTCTCAGCTGTCAACTGACAGCAATCCTCTAACATCAAGAAACAAACATCCTATCCTTACTGACATAGCTAAATAACATGTCCCTACTCTACCATCAAAGACTAGCTATTAAACTCTCTTGGCTCTTCACTAGCCAAGTCCATGTGTCCTCTAGAGCCGGCCACACCGTGCTCAAACATAAACATTAAAGTTATATCTTCAGACTGAACTTTCAGTCATCCGGGAGCGTACTACGGAACTATCAAGCTCACATCCGTGTACTGACCACTCCCCACTCAATGTCAACCTTGACATGCTAAGGAACACACCTAATGTTTATTACATGTATCTAAAAATATAAACAAAAATTCCTATACTATATCACAGGTTTCAGCTGACTGTACAGCCAAGTGTTCTCACTCACTAGAAGTGTCAATGTTTATATTGGTCCGCCTCTCCTGTGTTCAAACATTCTGCAAAAATAGTACACAACATAATTTTCCATAACCGTTTGTTCTGGGCTGAGACAATTACACAGGGGCTTCGATGTTGATTACTGACCAATTTATAGAGTAAAATTTTCATATATTATACCAGAATTATTTTAAATCTGTTTTTCAACATTTAAAAAGTATTGTGATTCTAACTCTGTTTTTCAACATTTAAACAAAAGTGTCCAGATATTCTTTACACAGATGTTCAGAGCCACTTTGTTGTTTGTATCAATTGTTCATATTGAGTAATCGAGAAAAAAAAATCGATGCTGCTGGATGCTGAATGTAGTCGCTGACGATGACGGTGTCGATCTTGCTTCTCCCCATGTGTAGACATCAATACCTGGTCCTCTTGTACTCCCATCCGGTACTCCTGAATGACGACAGAGTGTAGTAGAGCGGAGTGCCAAGTGACAGCTGTAGAATACTGTTACTTCGGCCATTAATCTTGCTCTCGACAGTCCACACGCCTTCATATCAATCACAGTTCACACGGCAGTCTTGATGTTAAACTTGACGTCGCAGATGACCACAGCAGAGCAGGACTGGATGTACCAACGGTGTCTCTTAGCAGGAGTGATGTTAGAGGGTCGTAGAGGCGGGTTGCTTGTTTGCAGAACAGGTGAATCTCGTCTTCCATCATTGCTCACGTCATCTCAGGCGTTTCTTGATGTCACCAGGTTACTAGGCCGTAAACACCAACTGTGTATACCCTCGTACCGCCGACTTTAGGCCAAAGGAGACAATTTTGCGACCTTCTATTGGCGAGTCCCGGTACTCTGTAGGGAAACCGTGCCTTCCACCTGTGACCGCCTTACTTCCGCTTTCTTGTTACTTCAGATGACGTAATCATTAATCTTCCGGCGAAATTCTTGAGTACTGCTACGTGCTTTCCATTTCTTGACCTCTCCTCCAACACTGCTGGAATGGCTGCAGTCTTGATGACGCAGCAGGTGGGTAGTGGTGATCTCGAGACAGCTACCCCGGCGTTGTATGGCACCTCCGGTGACTGCTATAATGTGGACAGCTCGCTGGCCCTGACAACCTCGTTAGTGACGTGAGGCGTCGGCCGGGTGACTCTTGGACAGTCACTCATCCCCAAAGTAACTGATGTATGGGTTACTGGGTCTGGTGGGGGGAGGGCTTTGTGTAACGTGCCTCCCCCCTCGGTCTTTACAGACAAGGGTTCACGTGTGGCTGGAACAACTGGGTCGGTGTACCAATCAGACCTGGGAACAGACAGACACAACACAGCGGAAGCATAGATATACTCTGGGTTTGGTGGAGGTGGAACCCCAGAGCACGGTAAAAGCTGCTACCTGAGTTAAGTATAGAGATAGTACACCTCATTGCCTTTACAGGAAAATCTAATGAATACTAAATTATACTAACCAAGGAAGTTACTTTACTGTATAGCGCGAGATCTCGTCACCATAGGGTGGCGAGACTGCACCTGACTACTGATGAGCGATGACAGAGGGTCATCCTCATCTTCTGACTCGTCGGTGAAGCCATGAGTCAGCACTGCTGAGTCAGGAACTAGACCCGCTGAAGGCAGTTCTAATTCCTCTCTAGCATGATAATGTTTCAATTTATTCACATGAATTGTCCTTTCCACCTGGTCCTCGAACACTCCTTTTATAACAAGATTAACCGGCCCCGCCCTTTTAATTACTCTATATGGTCCTCGCCACCTCGGAGCTAGTTTCCTGCTCTGATTGGCGGGCGCAGCCTCATTCACTCTCAATACGAGGCTTCCTTCCGTCAACTCAAGAGGGCGCACTTTCTTGTCATAAAAATGAGCATACCGAGTCCGTGCCTTCTTGGACGCTTCAGCTGCAATATTCCATGCATTTCTCATTTTTCCAAGGACCTCTGAAGGATAGTCCTCCCCGTATGCAACATTATGTCTGTTAAGCAGACCTGAGGGGAAATTGCATGAATTACCAGTAAACAAATGAAGTGGTTGGGTGTTAATTGATTGGTGGATGGCAGTATTCAAGGCGAACTGAACATAGGGTAGGTGTTCATCCCAGGTGTTTGCATCATGTTCAGCAAGGATTGCAAGCATATCCTTGACTGAACGATTAGTCCGTTCCGTCATTCCGTTTGCTTGTGGGTGGTAGGCTGTTGTAAAAGCCGAAGTTGTCTCTAAAATCTTACAAACTTCTCTAAATATATTCCCATTGAATTCTTGACCCCGGTCAGAGACTAAAACTTTAGGAGGTCCGAATACAGTAACGAACCTACGCAAGAACGCATCTGCAACCGTACGAGAATCCTTCTGAGGTAATGCAACTAGTGTAGTGTATCTAGACAGATGGTCAACTAGTACCAACACATATCTATTTCCTGAATGACTGTGGTGTAAATCAATCAAATCGGCCCCCACACGATCTAACGGTTCACGAATTTCAGGAAATTCCTGAAGTGGGGCTTGTACCTTAAGGGTGCCTTTCCTCCTCTGGCAACGAGGGCACGACTTCACGAAATTGATTACCTCAGAAAGTAATCCTGGAAAATAAAATAGAGACTTTGCTTTTAAGTGCGTTTTAAAGATCCCCGGATGCCCTGCAATTTTTGAAGCATGCGCAAGCTTTAACGCTGATGACCGCAACGCGTCCGGAATAACTAGCTGAAATACTGCCCTATCATTCTGGCTATTAACATAATACAGGACGCCCTGTTTCATTTCAAAATCATGAATAGGTAACTTCTTTTTCTTTTTCGGGTATTTTCCTCCCTCTAAATACTCAATAATCTCTTTCCATCTAGGCTCGCTCATCTGGTATTCTCTCATTTTATCTGATGGAATGGTTTCAATATTTTCATTAATCTGAACTGCCGCTATATTTCTACTTAGCGTGTCTGGCACAACATGTGCTGGACCAGGCTTGTACAAGATCTGGAATGAGTGGGCCGAAAGTTCGTGAGACCAGCGTGACATTCGTGGGCATTTCGTTCGCTTTTTAAATATGTGTGTTAATGCTCGATGGTCTGTGTAGATTACAAAATGCCGCTGAAATAGGTAAGGCTCGAAATACCTAACTGATTCTACTACTGCCAGTGCCTCCCGATCCGTAGCTGAATAACGAACTTCAGGTCCTTTGACCTTCCTACTGAAATAGGCTACTGGATGGGGTAAATTATCCGCATCTCGCTGAATTAAGCACCCGCCAATAGCAATACCGCTGGCGTCAGTGTGCACTTCCCACTCTTTCTCAAAATCAGGAATAGCCAATACCGGTGTCGTGATTAGTTGGTCTTTCAGTTTGCGATAGGCCTCGTCATGTTCAGATTTCCACACAAACTTCGCATTTTTCTTTGTCAGATCAGTCAGGGGTGCTGAAATGCCAGCGAAACCTTCAATATGACGACGAAAATATCCGGCCGCCCCCAAAAACCTACGCACGTCCTTTGCTGTCCTTGGAGTAGGCATGTCAGCAATGGCGCGGCAAGAATCTGGGTCAGGTCGGATACCGTCTGGGCACACCTGGAACCCCAGAAATTTGAATTTCTGAGCCGCCAGGGTGCACTTCTGAACATTCAGCCTGAAACCTGCCTGATCTAACAACTTCAAAGTCTCAGTCAAGTCCTGTAGGTGTTCCTCAAACGTCCTGGAATATATCACAACATCATCCAGGTACGCTAAAGAATGCCTACCCAGTACCGGACTAAGAATGAAGTTGATGGCCCTCTGAAACGACGAAGGCGCTGTCTTCAAACCAAACGGCATCCTACGGAATTGATAAGTGTGCCTACCATCCGAGAATGCTGTTTTTTCCCTATCCTGTTCTGCCACCGGAATCGCCCAATACGCCGATTTTGCGTCAAGAGTTGAGAAATACTTAGCAGCACCAAATTGATCTATTATCTCCTGTATTCGGGGCAACGGATACACATCACCCTTAGTTAGTTCGTTCACCTTCCGGTAGTCAACACAGAAACGATAACTACCGTCCGGTTTCCGAACTAGCACAACAGGAGAGAGCCACGGTGACGTACTAGGCTCTATCACGCCCTGTCTCAACATTTTCTGGCACTCCTCCCTGATAACATTCTTTGCCTGTTCCGGCAACCTCCACTGTCTTGTGTACACAGGCAAATGATCACCAGTTGGAATGGTGTGCTCGATCTTATCAAGGAGACCAATCTGGTCATCCTCTGTCGCAAACAATTTCGGGAATTTTCGTAAAACTCCTCTCAGTGCCTTCCTATCCGCCTGTGCAACATGTTGCAAATCAAGTGCTGAAATTAATTTTTCTACTTCCTCTACATTCTGTGCAACATCTCTCGTCTCGTATTTTACTTTGGATGGTGTTTTAGAATTCAACATGTTCAGTGCACTACATTGTGCAGTGACGGCTGGCGTCTCAGCTGACTCATGGTGAAAGATTTCTGTGTCCTCCACCATGGTTCCCTGAGATACCCTATCACCTGCCCTGAAGCGAAAAGTCTTATGTGAAAGATTGACAACTGGAATGAGTGCACCTTTATCGAGCACTACAATTAAGTGATGAGGAATTAATAAGCTGTCACATCTCCCAGCCACCTGAAGGGTGGTACCTGGTTGTATGTGACGTCCCACGGCTACTTTAATAAATTTAACAGAATGTGGTGGGCAACTCTGTTTGGTCAATGCATGCAATGCGCATGACCTCTTAACTGTGTCTGGAAGAGACTTAAAAATCAATTTTGGATAGTGCGCATTATATTTCAGCTTCCTCTTAATTGAAGCTACAACTGGGGGATGGTCGATCATCTCCACTGGGTAGGAAGTCTGTCCCAACTGCAACCTGCAGTTCCTAGCCCCTTTTTGAGCAGACAAGGAATAATCAAATCGCGACAGAAAATTAGTTCCCATTAAGATGTGACCAGGAAAATCAAGGTTCTCTACGATTGTACATGTGTGAGGCTGCAATTCCCCATCAATCTCAAAATTAACTGTACCTTGACCTACGATCTCAATCTTTTCCCCATTGACCGCTGTTAATGTCTTTGCGCAACGTTTAAGACGTGCATACCTAAAATTGCTGAAGGCTGACTTTTTAATTACCGTTGCCTGGCTTCCTGTTTCAACAAAAGCTGTCAATCTCACACCTTCCACTTTCACCTCAAAAGTAGGCCTACCATCACTAGGAGCCTGCTTTCATGCTCTCGTAATAGTGACTTTACAGTCCCTCTGTATATGCCCACGCATCCCGCAGGAGTAACACCTCCGCGGATCCCTGTTGTTACCCGGCGCAGGGTGGCTCGAACTTGCAGCTGAGGGCTGCTTCCCGCCTGATGAACCCGCGTCACAGTGACTCTGCTTGACTCCCTCGCCTTTACTTACCGCCTCTACGTATGGCGACAACCGAGTGCCCGATGTCCCTGCGCGCGTCTGCCTGTCTGGGGCTGTGGCGGCCTGTTGGACTAGGTCTTTATAACTCTCACCCGCTCCCCCCGCAAGTAACAATGGTCCCATATCAGAAGGTAACGTTTAGCAGAACAATTGTTTAGCGAATTGCTCTGCCTGACTCGAATCTAACCCCAGTTCCTTAGTGAGGTCGTCAACCCTGCTCTTTAATATTGACCCGAAATCCTTGACAGTGCTTCGGTCATCCCTCTTTAGTGACTGGAGATAAAAATGAGCCACGTCCTCTGACAACTTGTCTTTGAATCTGTCCCTAATCGCTTGGACAAACTGAGGCCAAGTCGTCAGGTGCTGAAACTCTGTAAGTCTCGCCAGTGGACCGGCTACGTCCACGCAAGCCCCCATAGCGAGAGTAATTTTCGAACTATCCTCTGGGACAGCCTCCAGCATCGAACTAATCTGACAAAGCCAGTCTTCCACTCGACGGTTGCGTTCCACCTTAATAAGCGGCAACTCCCTACCTCTGAGTGTCGGCAGAGTTAACTTGGGAATCAGACTCACAAGTCCTGGTTTGTATGACGCGGGGCTACTGGCAGTGGGTGGGTCCTGGGGTTGGGAACTGGGTTGAGGTTGGGGTTTGGGCTGAGGTATGGTGTGGGTGGCCTCGGGTTGGGGTGTGGATGGAGGTTGGGGTTGAGGTATGGTGTGGGTGGCCTCGGGTTGGGGTGTGGATGGAGGTTGGGGTTGAGGTATGGTGTGGGTGGCCTCGGGTTGGGGTGTGGATTGGGGTTGAGGTTGGGGTTGAGGTATGGTGTGGGTGGCCTCGGGTTGGGGTGTGGATGGAGGTTGGGGTTGAGGTATGGTGGGGTGGCCTCGGGTTGGGGTGTGGATGGAGGTATGGGTATGGGGTGGCCTGGGGTTGGAATGGGTATGGGGTGGCCTGGGGTTGGAATGGGTATGGGTATGGGGGGTGGCCTGGGGTTGGAATGGGTATGGGTATGTGGCCTGGGGTTGGAATGGGTATGGAGTGGCCTGGGGTTGGGGGAAGGGTTGGTATGGGAACTGAGGATGGGGTTGGTATGGGAATTGAGGATGGGGTTGGTATGGGAATTGAGGATGGGGTTGGTATGGGAATGAGGATGGGGTTGGTATGGGAGGTGGGGATGGGGTGTTGTAGTGACGGATGAGGTGTACCTAGGTGTTGTGGTATTGGTGTTATGTTGGGTAGTTCCTGCTGTTGGTGTGGTTGTTCATGTTCCCGTTGAACGGGTTGCTGTTCTCTACCGAGCGAAGTGGGACGTCCTGCCATACTAACTGAGGCCCCCTGTTCATCTCCCTGTCTGCCCTGTTGGCATGGCGTCGATGTTATTTGTGGGGGAACCCAAGACGGCTCTCCCCACTCTTGGGACGACTCCTCGCAAGACTCCCCACTCATGTCAATAATAGTATCTCTACTGGGATGGAAAGATACCCTCGACTGCCCAGTCCCATGCAGAACCCGTGAACTCGTCGCTTCAGTCCCACTGACCCCACCTGTGGCGTCAGTTGAGCTACCTGAGCGGTCCACCAGGTCCCCAGTGGTGTCGGAAGAGGTGCTGTCCTCTACACTTCCACTCCCACTGGTCCCTACTGACTGGTCACTGTCTGGGTTAAACATTTTCTGAGATTCCTGGTGTGCCACGTCTCTTCTAAACTACCCTTTAGTACACCCTCGACCCGGACTCACTACAACCGTGATCTTATACAAATAAAAAAAAAAAAAAAATCACAACTCTTTTCCAAGAGAAAACTACTAAATTCCCAAAATAGGAAATACAACGATTTATCGAGAGAATCGCTGAAGTGAATCCAATGAATGAGTGTCTGCCCCGCACTCGTGTCTGCCCGTGAAATATCCCGCAGTTCTATTGCTGAAACCTAAGTCCTTTACGTTAAAAAAATTAAAGAATCTAATTTATATAAAACAATTTAAATGATAACGCAACTAACGCGCAGCACTCGTGATGGATTAATAAAGAATATTTACTGTACTTGAATACTAAACGCGCTTGAAGTGAGCAGCGTGGCCACTGATGACTGATGGAGCGGGACCAGCTGCGCTGAAAAAAACTAAGTCCCGCGCTTTTTCGCTTAAACGCTGAAAAATCAAAATTTTTGTTCTGAAGGAAAATAACTAGTTTTACGTTAATAAACCGCTCTAGCGATTAATATAGACACCCAGGACATATATTTGCTTACCAAAGATTGAATTTTTATCAAAAACTGCGTTTTTACTCAATTGCTGGACTCTGCCAATTTTCCTGACTCCGAGGGAAAAATATTCTATCACCCCAAATATCACAAAACTCCTTTAATTCACAAAAATTTGGGTTTCTCGTTCCCAGATATAAATACGTTATTATTTAATACTGACGTTGTATACAGAACAATGCTGACACATCGGGCGGTTTCAACACTCACTAATTCGAATTTTCGTCAAAATCCGAGATTTTCACCTCAAATGGACTGACAAAATTACAACACGATTTTCTCGAAAAATACTTAAATTCGGCAAAAATGTACTTATCACTGTTTAATGCTTACGAACAGAATTACGTCCCTTGCGCGCACTAGAGAGTAATACTGACCCCAGAATATACACGAAACATGAAAATTAGAATTTCCGCCAAAAAGTCAGATTCTAGCCCAAGCTGGACTTAGAAAATTTTCCACCTACGTTTCTACTGAAAACAGAATTCTAAGTCTAAAAACACAATTCTACCGTCTTACTGGTAAACACTAGAATAATATCACTCGCATCGACTGGGGAATCCTAATGATACCCAGATCATATACGTGACCCACGAATACAAATTAATTACAGTTAACGACTTTCCGACGTTGACTTAGCCGAAAACTTTTCCCGAAATACTTAGAAATATTCCACGGACTCTATTAAACATTTACACGAAAATTACTATCCCTTAAACTCCTTCACTTATCTATCGTGACCGACATATAGCCCTAAGTCCAGAGGATTAACTACGCTCTAGAAACAACGCCTCTGACTTAGACTAATACAACAGGGAATAGCAAAACTTAATGTACGCACTTAGCCTAATATGCAAGAAAATGCTAAACACTTGGATAAAAAATTTTTTTAACCGGGGATTGAATGTAAGGAAAAAAAATAATCTCTAGAACAACGAAAATAAACGGAATTACTTTAAAAATTTAAGTATACTTAATTCAAAAAAATACACTCGACTTAATCTTATAATTGCTCCTACCGGCTCGCCGTACCACACCTAGCCTAGGGGTCTCGACCATCTAGGTTCTAACAGAGCGACACGCAGCTTTCAGCAACAATTACAACTAGGGAAGACTCAACCTCCACTAAGTGTGCGATCACTTAGTTGTTGAATCGCTGCTAGGTAGGTTACTAGTCCGTCCCTCGGAGGCCGCAACGCCCTTCACGGATTTACGTTTTTCCTAGCGTTTTGGGTCGTCTAATAACGCCCTCGGATCTATCTCCTGGCGTCCCACAGATATATCCGCCCAGACAGCCCACAAGGAACTGCTGTTGAGAGTATGGCGGCTCCCAACACCTCTGAATTAATTGCAATGGGTCGAGTATGGTACCCAGTCCAATCAACTCGGAGCGGTCTCCTTTTCAATAAATCTTAACAGCCTAATCTTACTAACTAAACCTTAATCATATCAGCCCGCATGACCCAAGATTCGCCAATCCCCACTCAAACGCACTGTTGTGAGGCGCACTGCTAATCCTGGCCCGCGGCTGTCTCCTTAGCATCCGCGCACGTGTTCGAATGGCTAGACGCGTGAGCCTTTCAACAATTTCAAACAAAATTGTTGAAACCACCGCTGTGCACCATTGTAACACGGGTAGGGTTTCTCTACTTATCTTTCCTTCTTCTCCCCCTCTACCCGTATTCTTACTTTTTATTCTCTACAAGGGACTCCAAAACTTTTACCAAAGCCAACTCCACGCCACGTGGTCCTAAGACGATTGACCGACTTAGGATTCTACAACCAGTATGACGTGACCTAGGCTTCGAGCAAAACCCTAGAGTCGCCTCCGCCGCCACCACCAGACCAGTAACACAGAGCAATGATCGAGGTCTGGATCGATCATGCTAATTAATCAACCTTGGGGCTTGATCCCCACTATAACCGATGACCTTGAGAGTGTGTGGAATTAATTACACGGTAATGATGAATTCCGATTCGATGTTAGAATCGGCGCCCAATCCAACTCTGCCTCGTGTGGACCACGTGACCAGGACAAGTTCACATAAACAAATGGAAATAATAAAAATGCAAATTATTAACTAATTAATTTATTAAAAGAAAAACTAAAACAAAATCTAAATATGTTCACTCCCTGTCACTTTAACACTCCCTACTTGACCTGAATGGCAATGAGTTGACTATCCCTATAAATAACAATAGCAACTATACCTTGGGCGACCAGCTAAAGATGTTGGGCTGGTCTTGGGGAGAGGTAAGATGGTTGACCTCTCCCAGTTGATCTGGTGTCCACACTGATCTCTCCTCGTCTGGTCTAGCCCAGACTAGAGCATTGTATTGTTCCGCATCCGTCTAAGTTTACCAAGTTACTTAGCAAGGTTTAAGTTATAACAATTAACCTCTGTTTGTACTGAATTGATCCAGACTGGTTGAATTATTTTACTGAAATTAAATTACACAAGCATCTAACGGCAGAGCTGTTCCCGATCACAAAAATGGTTAATTGAACTTTGAGAAATAGTAGACATGTCAACCCTGATGACCTATGACCGCCGGTCACTCCGCCTTACAACTTAGATCTGATTCGTGACGTCACTGACGGTGACTTACTCAATAATTAGAATACTCTTGATATTGTACCCAGTACTATTATACAATACAATTTTAATACAAAATGAATAAAGGCTAATTTCTCTAAGTTACTGAATACTATAGGATGGTTCATTATACGAAGCTATGAACAAAGCGTCGATGTTATTTTCACCGCGAATTCCCCTGGGGTCAGGTCCCAGGTCACCACGCGGCTCAGCTTCCCATTCTCTTTTGTCGATAAACCACTCTGGATAATTCTTACAACCAGCCTAGTTTGTTACAATTGTTGACCGGTCCACACTGAATCTCCCTCACTCTGCCTTCCTCACAGCTGGTCAGAGCTAGGGGTATTCCTACGCCAGGCTCACTAAGTTTACTAGCAGGGTTTAAGTTGAACAACTAATCTCTGTTGCACTGAACAACCCATATGCTTGAACTCTTTTAAACTGAGGGTAATTGCACAGGCATCTTAGGGAAAGGCTATTTCCAATTACAAAATTGCTATTTGACCTTTGAGAATTACTAAATGTGGAAGGCTTTGATGACCTGTGACCACGGGGCCGTCAAGATTGCTCCGCGTCCGAGACTAGTCCCGGCTAGTGACGTCACTGATGGTGACTTACTCAGTATTCCAACAATTGAGAATACTCTTGATATTTTAAACAGGAATACTATTGAATACAATTTGACTGAAGACTTGAATTTCTCTAAATTACTGAATTCTGTAAAATAATTCATTATACGTTGCTTAAGACAAAGACGTCGGTCATTTTGTGACCTAAACTGCTAATCCCTGGAGAGATGCCCTGTGCTTCCAGAGTCAGGTCACTACCACTTGCCTCTAATTTTTGTACAAGGCCATATCCCACTGCCTCCCATACAATTACTTATTTTAAAACAGCTTCAGTTGTTACAATCCTCCCCCCCCCCCCCGCACAAGTAACTTAGTAAACCTTGTTCTTTTCCTCAAAATAACGAGGTTTACTATCCAAACCCTCAATAAACTCAATAAACTCATGCCTCACACAAAAGCTAACCTATCTAAGAAATGACAATCATCAGATTGTCCAGTAACATCACAATAAACATGTTCAAATTCATCAATCTTCTGGCTGTCAACTGACAGCAGTATCCTCCTACATCGGGAAACCTACATCCTACACTAAACTGACATAGCTAAATAAAATATCCCTAATCTAACAGCAAAGACTAGCTATTAAAATTCCTTGGCTCTTCATTAGCCAACCTCGTGTGTTCCCAAGAGCCAGAAACACACACAATGCTAAACATCAAGAAAAATAATAAAAATCTATCTACAGACTGAACTTTCAGTCATCCGGGAGCGTACCACTGAACTCTACGAAGTCCACATCCGTGTACTATCCACTCCCCAATCAATGTCATCCTTGACATTCTTCAAATAAAAAACAAACCTAGTTTTTATTACATATCTAAAAAAATATACTTTAAAAAATTTCGACTATAACTATATCACAGGTTACAGCTGACTGTATAGCGAAGTGTCCGCACTGACTTTAAGAGTGTCAATGTTTTTATTGGTCCGCCCCTCCTGTGTTCAAAAATTCTGAACAAAATAGCAGAACATAATTTTCCATAGCCGTTTGTTCTGGGCTTAGACAATCACACAGGAGGCTTTGATTTTAATTACTGACCAAGTTATAGAATAGAATTTTCATATATCCCTATACCAGAATAATTTTTAATTTAAATCTGTTTTTCAACATGTAAACAAAAGTGTTGTGATTTTAAATCTGTGTTTCAACATTTAAACCAAAAGTGTCCAGGTTTGCTATATAAAAGTGTTCAGAGCCACTTTATCTTTTTACCAATTGTTCACATTGATTAATTTAAAAAGAAACCGATGCTGATGGACGCTGAATGTAGTCGCTGACGATGATGGTTACTACCGTGTGAACTGTGATTGATATGAAGACGTGTGGACTGTCAGGAGCCAGGTCAATGGCCGAAGTGACAGTATTCTACAGCTGTCACTTGGCACTCCGCTCTACTACACTCTGTCATCATTCAAGAGTACCGGATGGGAGTACAAGTGGACCAGGTATTGATGTCTACCCATGGGAGAAGCAAGATCGACACCATCATCGTCAGCGACTACATTCAGCGTCCATCAGCATCGGTTTCTTTTTAAATTAATCAATATGAACAATTGGTAAAAAGATAAAGTGGCTCTGAACACTTTTATATAGCAAACCTGGACACTTATGGTGTAAATGTTGAAACACAGATTTAAAATCACAACACTTGTTTACATGTTGAAAAACAGATTAAATTAAAAATTATTCTGGTATAGGGATATATGAAAATTCTATTCTATAACTTGGTCAGTAATTAAAATCAAAGCCTCCTGTGTGATTGTCTAAGCCCAGAACAAACGGCTATGGAAAATTATGTTCTGCTATTTTGTTCAGAATTTTTGAACACAGGAGGGGCGGACCAATAAAAACATTGACACTCTTAAAGTCAGTGCGGACACTTCGCTATACAGTCAGCTGTAACCTGTGATATAGTTATAGTCGAAATTTTTTGTCAGAGATAGGGGGAACAGATTAAGGGTTTGCTATCCGGGAGCTGGAATTGGTGATATTGTTGGAAACATGAATGATATTATGACGGGAAATGGGAACATACCCATTATTTGTATTAGTGCAGGGGATAATGATGTTGGACGAGTTAGGAGTGAGGAACTAATACAGAGATTCAGGACAACCATTGAATTAGTTAGGAGCAAGGGAGGAATCCCGATCATATGTGGCGTTCTTCCAAGAAAGGGAGTGGGAAATGAATGGATGTCGAGGGCACTTGGTGTCAATTACCGGCTGGAAAGATATTGCAAATCAAATGCAATATCTTTCATAGACAACTGGGAACACTTCTATGGAAGAAATGAAATGTATGCTCGTGATGGGGTGCATCTATCGAGAGCTGGGGTTGTTGCTGTTGCGAACTCGTTGAAAGAAGTGGTTAGAGGTGTTTGTTTGGGTTTAAACTGTTAGTAGATAGAGGTATGGGAATTGATTTGGAGGAAGGAGGTAATAAAAGTATGTGTTTGTGGGAGAAAGGAATTGGCAAAATGATCAGGGAAACAGAAGGGCCTCAAAATAACAATTCACTTAGGGTATATTACACTAACAGTAGAAGTCTAAGAAATAAAATTAACGAATTAAATGCTCTCGTCTGCACAGAAAAAATAGATATTATTGCACTTACCAAAACATGGATGAATGTAGAAAATAGAGAACTATTAGCTGAATATCAAATAAATGGATTTAAACTATTTCACACAGATAGATATATTAGACGAGGAGGTGGAGTAGCCATATATGTTAGGGACAATTTGAAATGTAGTCTCAAAGAGGGAATCAAAACTGAGCCACACACAGAAACTTTTTGGATAGAATTAAACGAAAAAGCAAATAATATTATAATAGGATTTATATATAGGCCACCAAATTTAGACAGAATGGAAGCAAAGCATCTATGGGATGAAATATCTAGGGCATCTAGATCTAACAGTATTTATGTCATGGGTGACTTTAATTTTAGTGCAATAAACTGGTTGAACAAAACAGGGAACAGTGAAGGAGAAGATTTTCTAGAATTAATTGACGATTGCTTTCTTACGCAACACATTAAGGAACCAACACAGGAAAATAATATTTTAGATTTAGTGCTAACTAACAGGGAAACACAAATTAATGACATCGAAATAGGGAGTGAGCTAGGGAACAGTGATCACAAAGAAATCAGATTTAGCATAGAATGGAATAGACCTGTAGGAGAAAATTCTGTTAAAGTGCCAGATTTTCGAAAAGCTGATTTTAATAGCCTAAGAAATTTTTTGGGTCAAATTGATTGGAAAGTCTTGAGTAAGGGGTGTGGGCCGGTCTTGGAGCGAGACATGAACCCAGCGATAGGTGACGTAAATGGGGATTTTGATGTGGATTCAATATATAACTTATTTAAGAATATTCTAAACAAAGCACAGGAACGTAGTATACCATACAAATTGAATAGATCGAATACTAATGACCCAAAGTGGATAACAAAGAATTTGAAGTACCTTATAGGTAAAAAGAGAGCTTGGTACAAAAGGATTAAAAATGGGGAGGTCACTTTAGAACAGGAATTCGTACAACTGGTTAGAAATGTTAAAAAGAGATAAGGAAAGCAAAAAGAAACTATGAAGTTTGCATAGCAGGGCAAGCAAAGGCAAATCCTAAAGGTTTTTTCAGTTATATCGAACTAAGACTAGGGAAAGGATAGGTCCATTAAAATCTGAGACAGGTCAAATAACGGATAATGACAAGGAGATGAGTAGTATTTTTAATAAATATTTTGTATCTGTATTTACTAAAGAGGAACTTAACAATATGCCTTCAGCCGAACAAGTCTATGTGGGTGGGGACGAGGACAGGTTGACGAGTTTAGCAGTTACCAGGGAGGATGTTCTTAAACAAATAGTAAAACTCAAACCAAACAAATCCCCAGGGCCGGATGAAGTGTTTGCCAGGGTGCTTAAAGAATGCAAAGAGGAGCTTTGTGACCCACTGTCAACCATATTTAATAAATCAATAGAGTCAGGCAGAGTGCCAGAGTTTTGGAAAGTTGCTAATGTGATACCAGTTTTTAAGAAAGGAGATAGGTCACTTGCGTCTAACTATCGACCAATTAGCCTAACGTCTATTGTGGGAAAGTTACTCGAATCTATAATAGCAAATAAAATTCGTCTTCATCTTGAAAAACATAAATTAATAATTGAGCTATTCCAAAGGAAACAGAGAGTTAGTATAAATGGGGTTAAGTCAGAGTGGGATGATGTTGTTAGTAGAGTACCTCAGGGCTCTGTCCTGGGACCTCTGTTGTTTATAATATATATAAATGATTTAGATTCAGGTTTGAGTAGCAACATTTGCAAATTTGCCGATGACACGAAAATCGGTAGGGAAATTAATTCGGAGGAGGACTCACTATCACTTCAAGTTGATCTAGATAGGGTTTTGAAATGGTCAAAGGATTGGCAGATGCAGTTTAATGCTGATAAATGTAAAGTTCTGAGGTTAGGTAATGATGATAGAGTTACAAGATACGAGCTAGATGGTGTTGTGATTGCGAAGTCGGATTGCGAAAGGGATCTGGGAGTTATGATTAGTAAGAATTTAAAACAAAAGGATCAATGCATAAATGTTCGTAATAAGGCAAATCGGACACTTGGATTTATTAATCGCAGCGTTAGTAACAAGACACCTGGTGTGGTTCTCAAGCTATATCTTGCTCTAGTTAGGCCCCATTTAGATTATGCAGTTCAGTTTTGGTCGCCATATTATAGAATGGATATAAATTCACTTGAACGTGTCCAGCGTAGGATGACTAAGTTAATTCCCCAAATTAGAAATCTTTCATATGAAGAAAGATTAACAAAGCTTAAGTTGCATTCACTGGAAAGGCGAAGAGTTAGGGGCGACATGATAGAGGTTTACAAGTGGGTGAATGGACATAACAAGGGGAATATTAATAGGGTATTAAAAGTATCAACACAGGACAGAACACGAAACAATGGGTATAAATTGGATAAGTTTAGATTTAGGAAAGACTTGGGTAAATACTGGTTCAGTAACAGGGTTGTTGATTTGTGCAACCAATTGCCGCGTAACGTGGTGGAGGTGGGGTCCCTCGATTGTTTCAAGCGCGGTTTGGACAAGTATATGAGTGGGATTGGGTGGTTATAGAATAGGAGCTGCCTCGAATGGGCCAATAGGCCTTCTGCAGGTACCTTTGTTCTTATGTTCTTATGTTCTTACCTGTTGCACTTCTGCTTTTCAATGGGGGAATTCTGCACATCCTGCCATGTCTTCTGGTCTCATGTGATGTTATTTCTGTGTGCAGGTTTGGGACCAGCCCCTCTAATATTTTCCACGTGTAAATTATTATGTATCTCTCCCGCCTGCGCTCAAGGGAGTACAGATTTAGGCTCTTTAGTCGGTCCCAATAGTTTAGATGTTTTACTGAGTGGATTCTAGCAGGAAATGATCTCTGCACGCTCTCTAGGTCAGCAATTTCTCCAGCTTTGAAAGGGGCTGTCATTGTGCAGCAGTACTCCCAAACTCTAGAGAGCACAAGCGTTTTGAAAAGTATCATCATCGGTATAGCATCTCTAGTGTGAAAAGTTCTTGTTATCTAACCTGTCATTTTTCTTGCAGTTGTGACGGCTACTTTATTGTGTTCTTTAAAGGTAAGGTCTTCAGACATGAGTACACCCAGATCGTTTACATTGCCTTTCCGTTCTATGTTATGATTTGCCTGAGTTTTGTACGTGGTTTCCGTTTTTATATTTTCATTTTTTCCATAGCGCATGAGCTGGAACTTATCTTCGTTAAACACCATACTATTTTCTGTAGCCCATAGAAAGACCTGATCTACATCTGACTGGAGGTTTGCCGTGTCCTCTATGTTGCCTACTCTCATGAAGATCCTAGTGTCATCTGCAAAGGATGATACAGTGCTATAGGTTGTGTTCTTGTCTATGTCCGATATGAGGATGAGAAAAAGTACTGGAGCAAGCACAGTACCCTGGGGGACTGAGCTCTTCACGGTTGATGGGCTGGATTTTATTTTGTTGACTATTACACATTGGGTCCTGTTGGTCAGGAAATTGTAGATCCATCTGCGTATCTTTCCGGTAATTCCTTTTGAACGCATTTTATGTGTAATAACACCATAGTCACATTTATCAAAAGCTTTTGCGAAATCTGTGTAAATTACATCAGCGTTTTGTTTGTCATCCATAGTATGTAATGCCATATCATAGTGGTCCAGCAAATGCGACAGGCAAGAGCGCCCTGTTCTGAAACCATGTTGTCCGGGGTTATGGAGATGCTGTGATTCCATGTATTTTGTAATCTTACTTCTTAGCACTCTCTCAAAATTTGTTATGATGTGCGATGTTAGTGCTATCGGTCTGTAATTTTTTGCCTCTGCCTTATTTCCTCCTTTATGAAGTGTTGCTATCTCTGCTGTTTTTAGTACATCATGAATAACGCCAGTATCTAAGTTTTATCTCCACAGAATGTGGAGGACCTGCGATAGTCGTTTTTTACAGTTCTTGATGAATATGGAGTTCCAAAAATCCGGGTCTGGTGCAGAGTGCATAGGCATACTGTTTGTGGCTTCTTCAAATTCCAGTGGGGATAGGGTGACGTCTGATATATGATTTGATGTTGGTATCATATCCATGAAAAATTAATTTGGGTTATCAATCTTTAGTGCGTTTAATGGCTCGCTGAATACAGAGTCGTACTGCTTCCTCAGTAGCTCGCTTATTTCTTTTTTGTCATCGGTGAAAGTTCCATCTCCCTTTCGCAGGGGCCCAATACTAGATATGGTTTTTGATCTTGATTTTGCATAGGAGGAAAAATATTTCGGATTTCTCTCTATTTCACTGATGGCCTTTTGCTCTCTTTGCCTCTCCTGGGTTTTGTATGATTCTTGTAGCTTGAGTTCAATTGTTTCTTTTTCTCTACCTAACCTTATTCGCCGTTCTTGAGATAGGGTGCGACTCTCAAGTTGTTCCGCAATTCGTTTTCTTCGCCTATATAGGGAACAACGTTCCCGTTCCAATCTGCATCTCTTTCTCTTTTTTCTTAGGGGTATGCGGTTTGAACATATTTCTAGTGCTACTGAGCTTATATTTTCCAGACACTGGTTCAGGTTTGCATTTTCTAGCTGTTCTTCCCAGTTTATTTCTGTGAAGTCCTGGTTTATTTGCTCCCAGTTTATCTGTTTTATATTGAAGTTGAATTTGCTGAAATCTCCTCCACCTGGAATCTGGACTCGTTTTGAAGGTCTACTCCTGTTACGGCCCTATTGGGTCGCAACTGGGTTCTTTCTCTGATGTTAGTAGAGTTTGGGTATCCGGCCCCAAGCTAGTAGTGGCTTTCAAGGGGTGTGCTCCGTAACGCAAGTAAATTAAAGAGGAAGGGATAAAACTGCTCAGAAATAAATATATATTCACCACCACCAATAAATAAATATATAAACAGTCACTCGCTGGGGCTATCACTACACTTATGTACACGTCTTGTCTTCTTCTGAAGACACAGGATGCTCTGCTTAACAGTGCTCAAGACGAATAGCTCTGGTTCTCTTCTTGTGGCCTCTCGACGAATCCTTAGATTCTCTTAGCGAGTCTACCCCGGCCACAGGCCAGCCAAAACACAATCCCACTGGGTGCACCGTCGTGGAGGCCGTCAACCACAAATCCAGCCTGTAGCTGGCAGGTTCCAATCAGCTACGCTGCGTAGGCCACTCCACGACCGATACAAGGGTTATGAGCCCTAGGCAGAAGCCTCGTGTGATTCCACAGATCACTCTCCTCACCATAACACCCCAGTGGCTATTCTTCTCCACGAGTCAGCCCCGGGTACGACAAATCCTCAACTGCCACGTCACAGGCAGGTTAACACAACAGTGTTCATCTGGGGGGTGACTCACAACTTCTGCACCTAACACTTGGAGAATCTACGGCTGCCTTGGGTAGACTCATCCAACGTTCATTACAGCAGTCCCAGGTCGACTCTGTAATCAGACACGTCATCAGTACTAGTTACACTCTAGGGCACCTCACTTAAAGGCTTAGACACAAACGCCCACCTATCCACTCCATAGATGGCGTTGCTGTCTAAGCGTCACCTCACCAGAGGTCAGCAGCGGCTGTGTTATGAGCTGATCAGGACGGGAAACCATCCCTTGTGGCCGGTATTTCCTGTCGTCAATAGATGGCGTCGTCCATTTGGAGGGAGTTTCGGGAGCTGACCCACAGATGGCGCGGTCGTCCCTGCTCCGTGCTCGGACGCTGGGCTCGGGTCCGTAACAACTCCCCATGGTTGTCATAACTTCAATTAAGTTGTGATCTGAGTAACAGGTATTTGTAATCATTATGTTCCTGATCAATTCATCATTATTAGTGAAAATGAGGTGCAGCGTGTTCTCCTTCCTAGTTGGTTCTACTATTTGCTGGTTTAAGGCAACCTGTCGCACATCCGTAGCAGGTCATTTGCATGTGCCTGTTCATTTAGGCTACTTCCTGGTATTCTTTCTGATATTACTGTATTAGCCAGGTGCTTCCATTTCAGGTGCCGTAGGTTGAAGTCCCCAAGCAGGATGATGTTCGGAGCTGGATTTGTGAGGTTTTCCAAGCAGTGTTCTATTTTAATTAGTTGGTCTTTAAACTGCTTAGGGTTTGCCTCCGGTGACTTATATACAAGGAAAATAACTACATTTAGAATCTCTATTTTGGTTATCAGCACCTCTACCATTGATCAATGGGCACTAACATCAAGCTACAGCTCACTCCCAATTAACATACAGCAGAAACTTAATGACATACGTCCCAACAGACAACGAACCACCAATCTTGCCTGTACAGTTATCGACGTGTCGGACCTTAATGATGTAACTGAATGGGAATTAAATCATGCACTAAAGATGGGAAAATCAACTGCTCCTGGAGAGGACGGTATTAATTACAGTCTACTGAGATTAGTCTCACACGTACCAGGTAATCCACTATTAGTGTTGTACAGAATGAGATTACGTGAAGGAGTATTACCTGATGCTTGGACAAAGAGTGTCATTGTTCCCATCCCCAAACCACACTCAGATAATTATAGACCCATATCTCTAACATCGTGTGTCTGTAAAGTGCTTGAACGTATTGTTCTTAACCGACTCGTGTATCGTATACAGGGGCACCTGTCACCTCAACTGTTTGGATTTATGCCTGGGCTCAGTACACAACACAGTTTTGCTGAATATTTCGTACATATTGAAGCTTCCCCTCAAACAGTCTTCATCGACCAAGCAGCCGCTTTTGATACAGCAAACAGAGAAATTATACTGGAACAGCTTGCCGAGCTGGGAATACAAGGAAAATTACAGACATGGATAAAGGGCTATTTGTCTAATCGAACAGCATATGTTTTGTTTAATGGTGTTAAAAGCACAGAGAGCAAACACTTTGAACTGGGAACTCTACAAGCATGGGTCCTCAGCCCCTTGTTGTTCAACGTTCTGATGCATAAACGTATTAAAATTCTTCCAACTAATAATGAAGACACTGTCATTTGTTATGCTGATGATATATGTTTACAGGCTTCCTCCGAGCCTAGAATGCAAGTTCTGCTCGATGCTTTTGCTACTAGAGCTGAAGAATGTGGCCTCCTTATCTCTGTACAGAAAACTCGTGCCCTCATTCCATGTGATATTCCACCACCTAATTATCATATAGATGGGCGAGCATTTGAGAACTGCGAGTCTTACACATACCTTGGTGTACCCATTAACGCTCCTGGGTACCTTTCTTCTCTCAAGAGGAGACTATGGGAGAGATTAAAGTCCTTGAGGGTCCTTGTTGGTGTCAATCATGGAATCAACGTGAGACTTGCTAGAATGTTTTATGTATCATTTATACGCTCTGTGATTAACTACAATGCTCTACATCTCCCACTGTATACTGACAAAGAGCTGAAATCTCTTGAAACCTTGCAAAATGAAGCTATGCGTCTCATCCTTGGGGCTCCAAAGTTCACGAGAATAGTTAATATGAGAGCAGAGTTAAAACTACCTACCATAAGCGAGAGAATTTTGTCTATTAGCACAGTTCTCGGCGTGAAGGCATTGAGTAGATCTAGACAACACATGAAGCTTCAAGCTAAACTTTCTAATATGCTGCACTCACCTGAGGTCTATAGAAGAAGAACGAAATCTGATTATGTATTTTGGTTCTACAAGGTAGCCAACTCCATCAAAATATTAAATATGTACCCAACTCAATTAATGATTAATCAACCAATTACTCCATGGGATAACTGGGATCTATCAGTTGATTTTGTAAATGCGCCCAAGAAAGATAGTGTGCACTCTACATTATTAAAACAGTTAACACTGAAAAGCATCACTGAAAGTACTCAGAGTATGGGTAACGATGTGTATCAGTGCTATACCGACGGCTCTGTAGAAGAAGGTGGACGATGTATCGGATATGCATGTAATATATTTGAACAATCTTCTCTCGTACATACAGCAATGAAGCGCGTCAATGACTGGGCAAGTACAACTCAAACCGAACTTGCTGGCATATACCTTGCCACTGAATTTTTAAAAGGCAAAGGCAGTGGACTTATATACTGTGACTCGCAGAGTGCACTCCTGGCATTGAACGCACATAGTAGTGACACCCATAAAATAGTCAGTGATATTCGAATGAATGTATTAGCTGCTAAAGAAAACAGATTTGAAATTAAATTCCTATGGATACCATCACATGTTGGCATCTCAAGGCATGACACTGTTGATATGCTTGCAAAGACAGCCTGTAGAAAACCAATGGTAGAAATTGATATGGGTGTTTCATTAGCAGTGACAAAGAGAATACCTAAACAAATATCTATTGATGATCTCACCGACCGAACAAATTCACAAAGACCTGAAAGTTGTAGCACTAAATATTATGATAGATATCGTGAGGAGACATTCACATATGGGACTAATAGAACAAGAACCCGGCAATGTGATGTTATAGTGGCCAGAATTCGCCTGGGATATAGATGTATCTGGCAGCTTTCTCAAAACCCAAATGTCGAGTACACAATGTGTCAACTTTGTGAAAGAGAAAACATGCACTCTCTTGAACATTATATTGTAGAATGTCCCATATTGTCTGACTTTCGCCCTCCTGGGCTGAGGTATGCTGAACTGTGTAATTACTATATGAGTACTGGAACACTTGATGATATATTGGACTTGTATCCAAGATTGACCATGTAATGTATCATTTATACAACGTATGTATGTGATGCAACTATATAACCTGAGATTGTAAAAGCACCTTAATCACCTTCAGTGATTAAGTGCTTAATTGCACACTAGTTTCTCTGTCAGCTATCTCACCCTGTCTCACCAAGTGAGACAAATGTATATGAATGCATGTGTGTGTATATATGCATGAATATATTAGTATATTTTGGTAGCAGTCTTTCCTGTAGACATATATTATTAAATATGACCGAAAAAGTAAGATTAATAATTCTAACACGAATTTTCTCAATCTTTCGTACATTTCTTTTCACTGTTGGTGGTAATTCAAAAATCAATTCTCCAAAATTCATTTTTATTTCTAGTCTGACGCGACACTTGAGCGTGTTTCGTAAAACTTATTACATTTTCAAAGACTTTAGTTTACACATACACAACTGAATACAAGTTACACATCTCCGATTTGTTTATATCTACATATTAGTGAGGTGGATGGGGTGAGGTGGTTTTAATTGGGTATTAAATTCATCAACACAAGACCGAACACGAAACAATGGGTATTGAATAGAAGTGAGTGTAGACAGCCTATTGGTCCATATTTCTTGATGCTTCTATATTGGAGCGGAGTCTTGAGGTGGGTAGAATATAGTTGTGCATTAATTGGCTGTTGATTGCTGGTGTTGACTTCTTAATGTGTAGTGCCTCGCAAACGTCAAGCCGCCTGCTATCGCTATATCTATCGATGATTTCTGTGTTGTTTAATAGGATTTCTCTGGCGATGGTTTGGTTGTGGGAAGAGATTATATGTTTCTTAATGGAGCCCTGTTGTTTATGCATCGTTTAGCGCCTAGAAAGAGATGTTGTTGTCTTGCCTATATACTGTTTTTTTTGGAGCTTACAGTCCCCAAGAGGGCATTTGAAGGCATAGACGACGTTGGTCTCTTTTAAAGCGTTCTGCTTTGTGTCTGGAGAGTTTCTCATGAGTAGGCTGGCCGTTTTCCTGGTTTTATAGTAAATCGTCAGTTGTATCCTCTGATTTTTGTCTGTAGGGATAACGTTTCTATTAACAATATCTTTCAGGACCTTTTCCTCCGTTTTATGAGCTGTGGAAAAGAAGTTCCTGTAAAATAGTCTAATAGGGGGTATAGGTGTTGTGTTAGTTGTCTCTTCAGAGGTTGCATGGCGTTTCACTTTCCTTCTTATGATGTCTTCGACGAAACCATTGGAGAAGCCGTTGTTGACTAGGACCTGCCTTACCCTACAGAGTTCTTCGTCGACTTGCTTCCATTCTGAGCTGTGGCTGAGAGCACGGTCGACATATGCGTTAACAACACTCCTCTTGTACCTGTCTGGGCAGTCGCTGTTGGCATTTAGGCACATTCCTATGTTCGTTTCCTTAGTGTAGACTGCAGTGTGGAAACCTCCGCTCTTTTCCATGACTGTTACATCTAGAAAGGGCAGCTTCCTATCCTTTTCCATCTCGTAAGTGAAACGCAGCACGGAACTCTGCTCAAATGCCTCCTTCAGCTCCTGCAGATGTCTGACATCAGGTACCTGTGTAAAAATGTCGTCAACATACCTGCAGTATATGGCCGGTTTCAAGTTCATGTCGACTAAGACTTTTTGCTCGATGGTACCCATGTAGAAGTTTGCAAATAGGACACCTAGGGGAGAACCCATGGCGACCCCATCTACTTGTTTATACATTTGCCCATCCGGGCTCAAGAAGGGTGCCTCTTTAGTACAAGCTTGGAGTAGTTTCCATAGAATATTTTCTGGTATGTCAAGAGGAGTACAGGCTGGATTACGATACACTCTGTCGGCTATCATCCCGATTGTCTCGTCCACAGGTACGTTGGTGAACAGTGATTCTACGTCCAGCGAGGCTCTTATCCTTGTGGCCCGTGTGCCCCGCAGTAAATCAACAAATTCCTTTGGAGACTTCAGGCTGGAGGCGCAAGGGACATAAGGAGTCATCAGGCCGTTGAGTCGCTTCGCCAGTCTGTACGTGGGTGTGGGTATCTGGCTAATGATTGGCCGAAGTGGGTTTCCAGGCTTGTGTGTCTTGACATTTCCATACGCATATCCAGGTTTATATTCCCCAATAATCTTTGGCAGGTGGAGTCCTGATTTCTAGGCGTTCACAGTTTCGATCAGTTTGTTGACCTTTGCTTTCATCTCGGCTGTAGTGTCCTTCGTTACCCTTTGGAATTTAGTTTGGTCAGAGAGTATGAGGTTCATTTTCGCCAGATATTCGTCTTTTTTAAGAATGACATATATTGGCGACTTGTCACCTCTCCTGACAACTATCTCCTTGTTCTCACGAAGGCATTTAGCTGCCGATTTGAGCTCGGGGGACAGTATGGTGCTTTTGTAATTGCCTCGATTATTTCCTCCTTCCGCAATAAGTTCCGCTTGTAAGGTATCTTTATAGTGACCTTCTTTTGTGTCTCGAGGTCGAATATGTCGTCCAACAGAATTTCCAACTCCACTTTCTGGGCCATCTCACTCGGTCTGGACATAACGTGACAGTTTGTGCCCAGATGTAGGAGAGTGACTTGGTCCTCAGTGAGGTTAATTCCTGCAAGGTTCAGGAAGCCATCTCTTGGTCGTGGAATTGCCATAGGTCCTCCATATAACGTTGTTAGTTTCTTGATAATCCTTGTTTCAGTGCTGAGGTGATGTCGGTCTGTGAGGATGTCGAGGTGTTGTTCAATGCGGGTATGGATTCTTTCGTCGATGTTGCTATTTCTCCACTCGTTTGTAGCATGAAGTAGTTGCGTTTTGTTGTCTTTGATTTCATTCTCTGCCTTGTATATCTGATCACGAATCAGATCCTGGCGATATTTTATCGTGAAAGCTTGATTCCTTGCTGCTGGGTCGTGCGTTTTAATATTAGTATATTTTGGTAGCAATCTTTCCTGTAGACATATATTATTAAATATGACCGAAAAAGTAAGATTAATAATTCTAACACGAATTTTCTCAATCTTTCGTACATTTCTTTTCACTGTTGGTGGTAATTCAAAAAAAAATTCTCCAAAATTCATTTTTATTTCTAGTCTGACGCGACACTTGAGCGCGTTTCGTAAAACTTATTACATTTTCAAAGACTTTAGTTTACACATACACAACTGAATAGAACTTACACATCTCCGATTTGTTTATATCTACATTTGAGTGAGGTGGATGGGGTGAGGTGGTATTAATAGGGTATTAATTTCATCAACACAAGACAGAACACGAAAGAATGGGAATTGAATAGAAGTGATTGTAGAAAGCCTATTGGTCCATATTTCTTGATGCTTCTATATTGAAGCGGAGTTTTGAGGTGGGTAGAATATAGTTGTGCATTAATTGGCTGTTGATTGCTGGTGTTGACTTCTTAATGTGTAGTGCCTCGCAAACGTCAAGCCGCCTGCTATCGCTGTATCTATCGATGATTTCTGCGTTGTTTACTAGGATTTCTCTGGCGATGGTTTGGTTGTGGGAAGAGATTATATGTTCCTTAATGGAGCCCCTGTTGTTTATGCATCGTTAAACGCCTAGAAAGAGATGTTGTTGTCTTGCCTATATACTGGGTTTTTTGGAGCTTACAGTCCCCAAGAGGACTGTAATCTCCAAAAATGAACCTCATACTCTCTGACCAAACTAAGTTCCAAAGGGTAACGAATGACACTAGAGCCAAATTGAAAGCAAAGGTCAGCAAACTGATCGAAACTGTGAACGCCAAGAAATCAGGACTCCACCTGCCAAAGATTATTGGGGAATATAATCCTGGATATGCGTATGGAAATGTCAAGACACACAAGCCTGGAAACCCACTTCGGCCAATCGTAAGTCAGATACCCACACCCACGTACAGACTGGCGAAGCAACTCAACGGCCTGCTGACTCCTTATGTCCCTTGCGCCTTCAGCCTGAAGTCTCCAAAGGAATTTGTTGACTTACTGCGGGGCACACGGGCCACAGGGATAAGAGCCTCGTTGGACATAGAATCACTGTTCACCAACGTACCTGTGGACGAGACAATCGGGATGATAGACGACAGAGTACATCGTGATCCAGCCTGTACTCCTCTTGACATACCAGAAAATATTCTAAGGAAACTACTCCAAGCTTGTACTAAAGAGGCACCCTTCTTGTGTCCGGATGGGCACATGTATAAGCAAGTAGATGGGGTCGCCATGGGTTCTCCCCTAGGTATCCTGTTTGCAAACTTCTACATGGGTACCATCGAGCAAAAAGTCTTAGTCGACATGAACTTGAAACCGGCCATATACTGCAGGTATGTTGACGACATTTTTACACAGGTACCTGATGTTAGACATCTGCAGGAGCTGAAGGAGGCATTTGAGCAGAGTTCCGTGCTGCATTTCACTTACGAGTTGGAAAAGGATGGGAAGCTGCCCTTTCTAGATGTAACAGTCATGGAAAAGAGCGGAGGTTTCCACACTGCAGTCTACACTAAGGAAACGAACATAGGAATGTGCCTAAATGCCAACAGCGACTGCCCAGACAGGTACAAGAGGAGTGTTGTTAACGCATATGTCGACCGTGCTCTCAGCCACAGCTCAGAATGGAAGCAAGTCGACGAAGAACATTGTAGGGTAAGGCAGGTCCTAGTCAACAACGGCTTCTCCAATGGTTTCGTCGAAGACATCATAAGAAGGAAAGTGAAACGCCATGCAACCTCTGAAGAGACAACTAACACAACACCTATACCCCCTATTAAACTATTTTACAGGAACTTCTTTTCCACAGATCATAAAACGGAGGAAAGGGTCCTGAAATATATTGTTAATAGAAACGTTATCCATACAGAAAAATATCAGAGGATACAACTGACGATTTACTATAAAACCAGAAAAACGGCCAGCCTACTCATGAGAAACTCTCCAGACACAAAGCAGAACGCTTAAAAAGAGACCAACGTCGTCTATGCCTTCAAATGCCATCTTGGGGACTGTAAGCTAAAAAAAAAAACAGTATATAGACAAGACAACAACGTCTGTTTCTAGGCGTTTAACGATGCATAAACAACAGGGCTCCATTAAGGAACATATAATCTCTTCCCACAACCAAACCATCGCCAGAGAAATCCTAGTAAACAACACAGAAATCATCGATAGATACAGCGGTAGCAGGCGGCTTGACGTTTGCGAGGCACTACACATTAAGAAGTCAACACCAGCAATCAACAACCAATTAATGCACAACTATATTCTACCCACGTCAAGACTCCGCTCCAATATAGAAGCATCAAGAAATATGGACCAATAGGCTTTCTACAATCACTTCTATTCAATACCCATTGTTTCGTGTTCTGTCTTGTGTTGATGAAATTAATACCCTATTAATACCACCTCACCCCATCCACCTCACTCAAATATAGATATAAACAAATCGGAGATGTGTAAGTTCTATTCAGTTGTGTATGCGTAAACTAAAGTCTTTGAAAATGTAATAAGTTTTACGAAACGCGCTCAAGTGTCTCGTCAGACTAGAAATAAAAATGAATTTTGGAGAATTTATTTTTTGAATTACCACCAACAGTGAAAAGAAATGTACGAAAGATTGAGAAAATTCGTGTTAGAATTATTAATCTTACTTTTTCGGTCATATATAATAACTTATGTCTACAGGAAAGACTGCTACCAAAATATACTAATATTAAAACGCACGACCCAGCAGCAAGGAATCAAGCCTTCACGATAAAATATCGCCAGGATCTGATTCGTGATCAGATATACAAGGCAGAGAATGAAATCAAAGACAACAAAACGCAACTACTTCATGCTACAAACGAGTGGAGAAATAGCAACATCGACGAAAGTATCCGTACCCGCATTGAACAACACCTCGACATCCTCACAGACCGACATCACCTCAGCACTGAAAAAAGGATTGTCAAGAAACTAACCACGTTATATGGAGGACGTGTGGCAATTCCACGACCAAGAGATGGCTTCCTGAACCTTGCAGGAATTAACCTCACTGAGGACCAAGTCACTCTCCTAAATCTGGGCAAAACTGTCACGTTATGTCCAGACTGAGTGAGATGGCCCGGAAAGTGGAGTTGGAAATTCTGTTGGACGACATACTCGACCTCGAGACACAAAAGAAGGTGACTACCAAAGATACCTTACAAGCAGAACTTATTGCGGAAGGAGGACAGAATCGAGGCAATTACAGAAGCACCATACTGTCCCCCGAGCTCAAAGCGGCAGCTAAAAGCCTTCGTGAGAACAAGGAGATAGTTGTCAGGAGAGGTGATAAGTCGCCAATATACGTCATTCTTAAAAAAGACGAGTATCTGGCGAAAATGAACCTCATACTCTCTGACCAAACTAAATTCCAAAGGGTAACGAAGGACACTACAGCCGAATTGAAAGCAAAGGTCAACAAACTGATCAAAACTGTGAACGCCAAGAAATCAGGACTCCACCTGCCAAAGATTATTGGGGAACATAAACCTGGATATGCGTATAGAAATGTCAAGACACACAAGCCTGGAAACCCACTTCGGCCAATCATTAGCCAGATACCCACACCCACGTACAGACTGGCGAAGCGACTCAACGGACTGCTGACTCCTTATGTCCCTTGCGCCTTCAGCCTGAAGTCTCCAAAGGAATTTGTTGACTTACTGCGGGGCACACGGGCCACAGGGATAAGAGCCTCGCTGGACGTAGAATCACTGTTCACCAACGTACCTGTGGACGAGACAATCGGGATGATAGCCGACAGAGTGTATCGTGATCCAGCCTGTACTCCTCTTGACATACCAGAAAATATTCTAAGGAAACTACTCCAAGCTTGTACTAAAGAGGCACCCTTCTTGAGCCCGGATGGGCACATGTATAAGCAAGTAGATGGGGTCGCCATGGGTTCTCCCCTAGGTGTCCTGTTTGCAAACTTCTACATGGGTACCATCGAGCAAAAAGACTTAGTCGACATGAACTTGAAACCGGCCATATACTGCAGGTATGTTGACAACATTTTTACACAGGTACCTGATGTCAGACATCTGCAGGAGCTGAAGGAGGCATTTGAGCAGAGTTCCGTGCTGCGTTTCACTTACGAGATGGAAAAGGATGGGAAGCTGCCCTTTCTAGATGTAACAGTCATGGAAAAGAGCGGAGGTTTCCACATTGCAGTCTACACTAAGGAAACGAATATAGGAATGTGCCTAAATGCCAACAGCGACTGCCCAGACAGGTACAAGAGGAGTGTTGTTAACGCATATGTCGACCGTGCTCTCAGCCACAGCTCAGAATGGAAGCACGTCGACGAAGAACTCTGTAGGGTAAGGCAGGTCCTAGTCAACAACGGCTTCTCCAATGGTTTCGTTGAAGACATCATAAGAAGGAAAGTGAAACGTAATGCAACCTCTGAAGAGACAACTAACACAACACCTATACCCCCTATTAGACTATTTTACAGGAACTTCTTTTCCACAGCTCATAAAACGGAGGAAAGGGTCCTGAAATATATTGTTAATAGAAACGTTATCCATACAGACAAAAATCAGAGGATACAACTGACGATTTACTATAAAACCAGAAAAACGGCCAGCCTACTCATGAGAAACTCTCCAGACACAAAGCAGAACGCTTTAAAAGAGACCAACGTTGTCTATGCCTTCAAATGCGCTCTTGGGGACTGTAAGCTCCAAAAAACCCAGTATATAGGCAAGACAACAACATCTCTTTCTAGGCGTTTAACGATGCATAAACAACAGGGCTCCATTAAGGAACATATAATCTCTTCCCACAACCAATCCATCGCCAGAGAAATCCTAGTAAACAACACAGAAATCATCGATAGATACAGCGATAGCAGGCGGCTTGACGTTTGCGAGGCACTACACATTAAGAAGTCAACACCAGCAATCAACAGCCAATTATTGCACAACTATATTCTTCCCACCTCAAGACTCCGCTCCAATATAGAAGCATCAAGAAATATGGACCAATAGGCTTTCTACAGTCACTTCTATTCAATACCCATTGTTTCGTGTTCTGTCTTGTGTTGATGAATTTAATACCCTATTAAAACCACCTCACCCCATCCACCTCACTAATATGTAGATATAAACAAATCGGAGATGTGTAACTTGTATTCAGTTGTGTATGTGTAAACTAAAGTCTTTGAAAATGTAATAAGTTTTACGAAACACGCTCAAGTGTCGCGTCAGACTAGAAATAAAAATGAATTTTGGAGAATTGATTTTTGAATTACCACCAACAGTGAAAAGGAATGTACGAAAGATTGAGAAAATTCGTGTTAGAATTATTAATCTTACTTTTTCGGTCATATTTATTAATATATGTCTACAGGAAAGACTGCTACCAAAATATACTAATATATACATGCATATATACACTCACATGCATTCACATACATTTGTCTCTTTTGGTGAGACAGGGTGAGATAGCTGACAGAGAAACTAGTGTGCAATTAGGCACTTAATCACTGAAGGTGATTAAGGTGCTTTTACAAGCTCAGGTTATATAGTTACATCACATACATACGTTGTATAAATGATACATTACATGGTCAATCTTGGATACAAGTCCAATATATCATCAAGTGTTCCAGTACTCATATAGTAATTACACAGTTCAGCATACCTCAGCCCAGGAGGGCGAAAGTCAGACAATATGGGACATTCTACAATATAATGTTCAAGAGAGTGCATGTTTTCTCTTTCACAAAGTTGACACATTGTGTACTCGACATTTGGGTTTTGAGAAAGCTGCCAGATACATCTATATCCCAGGCGAGTTCTGGCCACTATAACATCACATTGCCGGGTTCTTGTTCTATTAGTCCCATATGTGAATGTCTCCTCACGATATCTATCATAATATTTAGTGCTACAACTTTCAGGTCTTTGTGAATTTGTTCGGTCGGTGAGATCATCAATAGATATTTGTTTAGGTATTCTCTTTGTCACTGCTAATGAAACACCCATATCAATTTCTACCATTGGTTTTCTACAGGCTGTCTTTGCAAGCATATCAACAGTGTTATGCCTTGAGATGCCAACATGTGATGGTATCCATAGGAATTTAATTTCAAATCTGTTTTCTTTAGCAGCTAATACATTCATTCGAATATCACTGACTATTTTATGGGTGTCACTACTATGTGCGTTCAATGCCAGGAGTGCACTCTGCGAGTCACAGTATATAAGTCCACTGCCTTTGCCTTTTAAAAATTCAGTGGCAAGGTATATGCCAGCAAGTTCGGTTTGAGTTGTACTTGCCCAGTCATTGACGCGCTTCATTGCTGTATGTACGAGAGAAGATTGTTCAAATATATTACATGCATATCCGATACATCGTCCACCTTCTTCTACAGAGCCGTCGGTATAGCACTGATACACATCGTTACCCATACTCTGAGTACTTTCAGTGATGCTTTTCAGTGTTAACTGTTTTAATAATGTAGAGTGCACACTATCTTTCTTGGGCGCATTTACAAAATCAACTGATAGATCCCAGTTATCCCATGGAGTAATTGGTTGATTAATCATTAATTGAGTTGGGTACATATTTAATATTTTGATGGAGTTGGCTACCTTGTAGAACCAAAATACATAATCAGATTTCGTTCTTCTTCTATAGACCTCAGGTGAGTGCAGCATATTAGAAAGTTTAGCTTGAAGCTTCATGTGTTGTCTAGATCTACTCAATGCCTTCACGCCGAGAACTGTGCTAATAGACAAAATTCTCTCGCTTATGGTAGGTAGTTTTAACTCTGCTCTCATATTAACTATTCTCGTGAACTTTGGAGCCCCAAGGATGAGACGCATAGCTTCATTTTGCAAGATTTCAAGATATTTCAGCTCTTTGTCAGTATACAGTGGGAGATGTAGAGCATTGTAGTCAATCACAGAGCGTATAAATGATACATAAAACATTCTAGCAAGTCTCACGTTGATTCCATGATTGACACCAACAAGGACCCGCAAGGACTTTAATCTCTCCCATAGTCTCCTCTTGAGAGAAGAAAGGTACCCAGGAGCGTTAATGGGTACACCAAGGTATGTGTAAGACTCGCAGTTCTCAAGTGCTCGCCCATCTATATGATAATTAGGTGGTGGAATATCACATGGAATGAGGGCACGAGTTTTCTGTACAGAGATAAGGAGGCCACATTCCTCAGCTCTAGTAGCAAAAGCATCGAGCAGAACTTGCATTCTAGGCTCGGAGGCAGCCTGTAAACATATATCATCAGCATAACAAATGACAGTGTCTTCATTATTAGTTGGAAGATTTTTAATACGTTTATGCATCACAACGTTGAACAACAAGGGGCTGAGGACCCACGCTTGTAGAGTTCCCAGTTCAAAGTGTTTGCTCTCTGTGCTTTTAACACCATTAAACAAAACATATGCTGTTCGATTAGACAAATAGCCCTTTATCCATGTCAGTAATTTTCCTTGTATTCCCAGCTCGGCAAGCTGTTCCAGTATGATTTCTCTGTTAGCTGTATCAAAAGCTGCTGCTAGGTCGATGAAGACTGTTTGAGGGGAAGCTTCAATATGTACGAAATATTCAGCAAAACAGTGTTGTGTACTGAGCCCAGGCATAAATCCAAACAGTTGAGGTGACAGGTGCCCCTGTATACGATACATGAGTCGGTTAAGAACAATACGTTCAAGCACTTTACAGACACACGATGTTAGAGATATGGGTCTATAATTATCTGAGTGTGGTTTGGGGATTGGAACAATGACACTCTTTGTCCAAGCATCAGGTAATACTCCTTCACGTAAACTCATTCTGTACAACACTAATAGTGGATTACCTGGTACGTGTGAGACTAATCTCAGTAGACTGTAATTAATACCGTCCTCTCCAGGAGCAGTTGATTTTCCCATCTTTAGTGCATGATTTAATTCCCATTCAGTTACATCATTAAGGTCCGACACGTCGATAACTGTACAGGCAAAATTGGTGGTACGTTGTCTGTTGGGACGTATGTCATTAAGTTTCTGCTGTATGTTAATTGGGAGTGAGCTGTAGCTTGATGTTAGTGCCCATTGATCAATGGTAGAAGTGCTGATAACCAAAATAGAGATTCTAAGTGTAGTTATTTTCCTTGTATATAAGTCACCGGAGGCAAACCCTCAGCAGTTTAAAGACCAACTAATTAAAATAGAACACTGCTTGGAAAACCTCACAAATCCAGCTCCGAACATCATCCTGCTTGGGGACTTCAACCTACGGCACCTGAAATGGAAGCACCAGGCTAATACAGTAATATGAGAAAGAATACCAGGAAGTAGCCTAAATGAACAGGCACATGCAAATGACCTGCTACGGATGTGCGACAGGTTTGCCTTAAACCAGCAAATAGTAGAACCAACTAGGAAGGAGAACACGCTGGACCTCATTTTCACTAATAATGATGAATTGATCAGGAACATAATGATTACAAATACCTGTTACGCAGATCACAACTTAATTGAAGTTATGACAACCAAGGGGAGTTGTTACGGACCCGAGCCCAGCATCCGAGCACGGAGCAGGGATGACCGCGCCATCTGTCGGTCAGCTCCCGAAACTCCCTCCAAAGGACGACGCCATCTAGTGAGGACAGGAAATACCGGCCACAAGGGATGGTTTCCCGTCCTGATCAGCTCATAACACAGCCGCTGCTGACCTCTGGTGAGGTGACGCTTAGACAGCAACGCCATCTATGGAGTGGATAGGTGGGCGTTTGTGTCTAAGCCTGTAAGTGAGATGCCCTAGAGTGTAACTAGTACTGATGACGTGTCTGATTACAGAGTCGACCTGGGACTGCTGTAATGAACATTGGATGAGTCTACCCAAGGCAGCCATAGATTCTCCAAGTGTTAGCTGCAGAAGTTGTGAGTCACCCCCCGGATGAACACTGTTGTGTTAACCTGCCTGTGACGTGGCAGTTGAGGATTTGTCGTACCCGGGGCTGACTCGTGGAGAAGAATAGCCACTGGCGTGTTATGGTGAGGAGAGTGATCTGTGGAATCACACGAGGCTTCTGCCTAGGGCTCGTAACCCTTGTATCGGTCGTGGAGTGGCCTACGCAGCGTAGCTGATTGGAACCTGCCAGCTACAGGCTGGATTTGTGGTTGACGGCCTCCACGACGGTGCACCCAGTGGGATTGTGTTTTGGCTGGCCTGTGGCCGGGGTAGACTCGCTAAGAGAATCTAATGATTCGTCGAGAGGCCAGAAGAAGAGAACCAGGGCTACTCGTCTTGAGCACCGTTAAGCAGAGCATCCTGTGTCTTCAGAAGAAGACAAGACGTGTACATAAGTGTAGTGATAGCCCCAGCGAGTGACTGTTTATATATTTATTTATTGGTGGTGGTGAATATATATTTATTTCTGAGCAGTTTTATCCCTTCCTCTTTAATTTACTTGCGTTACGGAGCACACCCCTTGAAAGCCACTACTAGCTTGGGGCCGGATACCCAAACTCTACTAACATCAGAGAAAGAACCCAGTTGCGACCCAATAGGGCCGTAACAGGAGTAGACCTTCAAAACTAGTCCAGATTCCCGGTGGAGGAGATATCAGCAAATTCAACTTCAATAATAAACAGATAAACTGGGAGCAAATAAACCAGGACTTCACAGAAATAAACTGGGAAGAACAGCTAGAAAATGCAAACCTGAACCAGTGTCTGGAAAATATAAGCTCAGTAGCACTAGAAATATGTTCAAACCGCATACCCCTAAGAAAAAAGAGAAAGAGATGCAGATTGGAACGGGAACGTCGTTCCCTATATAGGCGAAGAAAACGAATCGCGGAACAACTTGAGAGTCGCACCCTATCTCAAGAACGGCGAATAAAGTTAGGTAGAGAAATAGAAACAATTGAACTCAAGCTACAAAAATCATACAAAACCCAGGAGAGGCAAAGAGAGCAAAAGGCCATCAGTGAAATAGAGAGAAATCCGAAATATTTTTCCTCCTATGCAAAATTAAGATCAAAAACCATATCTAGTATTGGGCCCCTGCGAAAGGGAGATGGAACTTTCACCGATGACAACAAAGAAATGAGCGAGCTACTGAGGAAGCAGTACGACTCTGTATTCAGCGAGCCATTAAACGCACTAAAGATTGATAACCCAAATTAATTTTTCATGTATATGATACCAACATCAAATCATATATCAGACGTCACCCTATCCCCACTGGATTTTGAAGAAGCCACAAACAGTATGCCTATGCACTCTGCACCAGACCCGGATTCTTGGAACTCCATATTCATCAAGAACTGTAAAAAACCACTATCGCAGGTCCTCCACATTCTGTGGAGATAAAACCTAGATACTGGCGTTATTCATGATATACTAAAAACAGCAGAGATAGCACCACTTCATAAAGGAGGAAATAAGGCAGAGGCAAAAAATTACAGACCGATAGCACTAACATCGCACATCATAAAAAATTTTGAGAGTGCTAAGAAGTAAGATCACAAAATACATGGAATCACAGCATCTCCATAACCCCGGACAACATGGTTTCAGAACAGGGCGCTCTTGCCTGTCGCATTTGCTGGACCACTATGATATGGCATTAGATGCTATAGATGACAAACAAAACGCTGATGTAATTCACACAGATTTCGCAAAAGCTTTTGATAAATGTGACTATGGTGTTATTGCACATAAACTGCGTTCAAAAGGAATTACCGGAAAGATAGGCAGATGGATCTACAATTTCCTGACCAACAGAACCCAATGTGTAATAGTCAACAAAATAAATCCAGCCCATCAACCGTGAAGAGCTCAGTCCCCCGGGTACTGTGCTTGCTCCAGTACTTTTTTTCATCCTCATATCGGACATAGACAAGAACACAACCTATAGCACTGTATCATCCTTTGCAGATGACACTAGGATCTTCATGAGAGTAGGCAACATAGAGGACACGGCAAACCTCCAGTCAGATGTAGATCAGGTCTTTCTATGGGCTACAGAAAATAGTATGGTGTTTAACGAAGATAAGTTCCAGCGCATGCGCTATGGAAAAAATGAAAATATAAAAACGGAAACCACGTACAAAACTCAGGCAAATCATAACATAGAACGGAAAGGCAATGTAAACGATCTGGGTGTACTCATGTCTGAAGACCTTACCTTTAAAGAACACAATAAAGTAGCCGTCACAACTGCAAGAAAAATGACAGGTTAGATAACAAGAACTTTTCACACTAGAGATGCTATACCGATGATGATACTTTTCAAAACGCTTGTGCTCTCTAGAGTTTGGGAGTACTGCTGCACAATGACAGCCCCTTTCAAAGCTGGAGAAATTGCTGACCTAGAGAGCGTGCAGAGATCATTTACTGCTAGAATCCACTCAGTAAAACATCTAAACTATTGGGACCGACTAAAGAGCCTAAATCTGTACTCCCTTGAGCGCAGGCGGGAGAGATACATAATAATTTACACGTGGAAAATATTAGAGGGGCTGGTCCCAAACCTGCACACAGAAATAACATCACATGAGACCAGAAGACATGGCAGGATGTGCAGAATTCCCCCATTGAAAAGCAGAAGTGCAACAGGTACTCTGAGAGAGAACTCTATCAACATCAGAGGCCCGAGACTGTTCAGCACACTTCCGCTACACATAGGGGGCATAACTGGCAATCCCCTCACAGTGTTCAAGAGAGAACTGGATAATCACCTCCAAAGGATACCTGATCAACCAGGCTGTGACTCATACGTCAGGCTGCTCACAGCCGCGTCCAACAGCCTGGTTGATCAGTCCGGCAATCAGGAGGCCTGGTTGACGACCGGGCCGCGGGGACGCTAAGCCCCGGAATTTCGCACCTAAAGGTAACCAAGGTAGCCTCCCTACAGAGTTCCTGGACCCGCCATAGAAGGTCGCAAAATTGTCTCCTTTGGCCTACAGTCGGCGGTACGAGGGTATACACAGTTGGTGTTTACGGCCTAGTAACCTGGTGACATCAAGAAATGCCTGAGACGACGTGAGCAATGTTGGAAGACGGGATTCACCTGTTCTGCAAACAAGCAACCCGCCTCTACGACCCTCTGACATCACTCCTGTTACGAGACACTGTTGGTACGTCCAGTCCTGCTCTGCTGTGGTCATCTGCGACGTCAAGTTTTACATCAATGCAACATAAGAACATAAGAACAAAGGTAACTGCAGAAGGCCTATTGGCCCATACGAGGCAGCTCCTATCTATAACCACCCAATCCCACTCATATACTTGTCCAACCCGCGCTTGAAACAATCGAGGGACCCCACCTCCACCATGTTACACGGCAATTAGTTCCACAAATCAACAACCCTGTTACTGAACCAGTATTTACCCAAGTCTTTCCTAAATCTAAACTTATCCAATTTATACCCATTGTTTCGTGTTCTGTCTTGTGTTGATATTTTAAATACCCTAATAATATCCCCCCTGTTATGTTAATTCATCCACTTGTAAACCCCTATCATGTCACCCCTAACTCTTCGCCTTTCCAGTGAATGCAACTTAAGCTTTGTTAATCTTTCTTCATATGAAAGATTTCTAATTTGGGGAATTAACTTAGTCATCCTACGTTGGACACGTGTAAGTGAATTTATATCCATTCTATAATACGGCGACCAAAACTGAACTGCATAATCTAAATGGGGCCTAACCAGAGCAAGATATAGCTTAAGAACCATACCAGGTGTCTTGTTACTAACGCTTCGATTAATAAATCCCAGTGTCCTATTCGCCTTATTACGAACATTCATGCATTGATCCTTTTGTTTTAAATTCTTTCTAATCATAACACCCAGATCCCTATCGCAATCCGACTTACATAAGAACATAAGAACAAAGGTAACTGCAGAAGGCCTATTGGCCCATACGAGGCAGCTCCTATTCTATAACCACCCAATCCCACTCATATACTTGTCCAACCCGTGCTTGAAACAATCGAGGGACCCCACCTCCACAATGTTACGCGGCAATTGGTTCCACAAATCAACAACCCTGTTACTGAACCAGTATTTACCCAAGTCTTTCCTAAATCTAAACTTATCCAATTTATATCCATTGTTTCGTGTTCTGTCCTGTGTTGATACTTTTAATACCCTATTAATATCCCCCCGGTTATGTCCATTCATCCACTTGTAAACCTCTATCATGTCACCCCTAACTCTTCGCCTTTCCAGTGAATGCAACTTAAGCTTTGTTAATCTTTCTTCATATGAAAGATTTCTAATTTGGGGAATTAACTTAGTCATCCTACGCTGGACACGTTCAAGTGAATTTATATCCATTCTATAATATGGCGACCAAAACTGAACTGCATAATCTAAATGGGGCCTAACTAGAGCAAGATATAGCTTGAGAACCACACCAGGTGTCTTGTTACTAACGCTGCGATTAATAAATCCAAGTGTCCGATTTGCCTTATTACGAACATTTATGCATTGATCCTTTTGTTTTAAATTCTTACTAATCATAACTCCCAGATCCCTTTCGCAATCCGACTTCGCAATCACAACACCATCTAGCTCGTATCTTGTAACTCTATCATCATTACCTAACCTCAGAACTTTACATTTATCAGCATTAAACTGCATCTGCCAATCCTTTGACCATTTCAAAACCCTATCTAGATCAACTTGAAGTGATAGTGAGTCCTCCTCCGAATTAATTTCCCTACCGATTTTCGTATCATCGGCAAATTTGCAAATGTTGCTACTCAAACCTGAATCTAAATCATTTATATATATTATAAACAACAGAGGTCCCAGGACAGAGCCTTGAGGCACTCCACTTACAACATTTTCCCACTCTGACTTGATTCCATTTATACTAACTCTCTGTTTCCTTTGGTATAGCCATGCCCTAATCCAGCTTAATATAGCACCCCCAATACCATGAGACTCTATTTTTTTAATCAGTCTTTCATGTGGCACTGTATCAAAAGCTTTGCTAAAGTCAAGGTATACAACATCGCAATCCTTACCACTATCAACTGCCTCAACAATGCTAGAATAAAAAGATAACAAATTTGTTAAACATGAACGGCCATTTATAAAACCATGTTGCAACTCAATTATTAATTTATGTTTTTCAAGATGAAGACGAATTTTATTTGCTATTATAGATTCGAGTAACTTTCCCACAATAGACGTTAGGCTAATTGGTCGATAGTTAGACGCAAGTGATCTATCTCCTTTCTTAAAAACTGGTATCACATTAGCAACTTTCCAAAACTCTGGCACTCTGCCTGACTCTATTGATTTATTAAATATGGTTGACAGTGGGTCACAAAGCTCCTCTTTGCATTCTTTAAGCACCCTGGCAAACACTTCATCCGGCCCTGGGGATTTGTTTGGTTTGAGTTTTACTATTTGTTTAAGAACATCCTCCCTGGTAACTGCTAAACTCGTCAACCTGTCCTCGTCCCCACCCACATAGACTTGTTCGGCTGAAGGCATATTGTTAAGTTCCTCTTCAGTAAATACAGATACAAAATATTTATTAAAAATACTACTCATCTCTTCATCACTATCTGTTATTTGACCTGTCTCAGTTTTTAATGGACCTATCCTTTCCCTAGTCTTAGTACGATATAACTGAAAAAACCCTTTAGGATTTGTCTTTGCTTGCCCTGCTATGCGAACTTCATAGTTTCTTTTTGCTTTCCTTATCTCTTTTTTAACATTTCTAACCAGTTGTACGAATTCCTGTTCTAAAGTGACCTCCCCATTTTTAATCCTTTTGTACCAAGCTCTCTTTTTACCTATAAGGTTCTTCAAATTCTTTGTTATCCACTTTGGGTCATTAGTATTCGATCTATTCAATTTGTATGGTATACTACGTTCCTGTGCTTTGTTTAGAATATTCTTAAATAAGTTATATATTGAATCCACATCGAAATCCCCATTTAAGTCACCTATCGCTGGGTTCATGTCTCGCTCCAAGACCGGCCCACACCCCATACCCAAGACTTTCCAATCAATTTGACCCAAAAAATTTCTTAGGCTATTAAAATCAGCTTTTCGAAAATCTGGCACTTTAACAGAATTTTCTCCTACTGGTCTATTCCATTCTATGCTAAATCTGATTTCTTTGTGATCACTGCTCCCAAGCTCACTCCCTATTTCGATGTCATTAATTTGCGTTTCCCTGTTAGTTAACACTAAATCTAAAATATTATTTTCCCGTGTTGGTTCCTTAATGTGTTGCGTAAGAAAGCAATCGTCAATTAATTCTAGAAAATCTTCTGCTTCACTATTCCCTGTTTTGTTCAACCAGTTTATTCCTCTAAAATTAAAGTCACCCATGACATAAATCTCAACACTATCTAGCTCGTATCTTGTAACTCTATCATCATTACCTAGCATCAGAACTTTACATTTATCAGCATTAAACTACATTTGCCAATCCTTTGACCATTTCAAAACCCTATCTAGATCAACTTGAAGTGATAGTGAGTCCTCCTCCGAATTAATTTCCCTACCGATTTTCGTATCATCGGCAAATTTGTAAATGTTGCTACTCAAACCTGAATCTAAATCATTTATATATATTATAAACAACAGAGGTCCCAGGACAGAGCCCTGAGGTACTCTACTAACAACATTATCCCACTCTGACTTAACCCCATTTATACTAACTCTCTGTTTCCTTTGGAATAGACATGCCCTAATCCAACTTAATATAGCACCCCCAACACCTCGAGCTTCTATTTTTTTAATTAGTCTTTCATGTGGTACTGTATCAAAAGCTTTGCTAAAGTCAAGGTACACAACATCACAATCCTTACCACTATCAACTGCCTCAACTATGCTGGAATAAAAAGTTAGCAAATTTGTTAAACGTGAACGGCCATTTGTAAAACCATGTTGCGACTCATTTATTAATTTATCTTTTTCAAGATGGAAACGAATTGTATTTGCAATTATTGATTCAAGTAACTTTCCCACAATAGACTTTAGGCTAATTGGCCGATAGTTTGACACAAGTGATCTATCTCCTTTCTTAAAAATTGGTACCACATTAGCTACCTTCCATGACTCTGGCACTCTGCCTGACTCTATTGATTTATTAAATATGGTAGACAGTGGCTCGGAAAGCTCCTCTTTGCATTCTTTAAGCACCCTGGCAAACACTTCATCCGGCCCTGGGGATTTGTTTGGTTTTAGTTTTTCTAATTGTTTAATTACATCCTCCCTGGTAACTGCTAAACTAGTCAACCTGTCCTCATCCCCACCCTCATAGACTTGTTCGGCTGAAGGCATATTGTTAAGTTTTTCTTTAGTAAATACAGATATAAAATATTTGTTAAAAATACTACTCATCTCCTTGTCATTATCCGTTATTTGACCTGTCTCAGATTTTAATGGACCTATCCTTTCCCTAGTCTTAGTTCGATATAACTGAAAAAAAACTTTAGGATTTGCCTTTGCTTGCCCTGCTATGCGAACTTCATAGTTTCTTTTTGCTTTCCTTATCTCTTTTTAACATTTCTAACCAGTTGTACGAATTCCTGTTCTAAAGTGACCTCCCCATTTTTAATCCTTTTGTACCAAGCTCTCTTTTTACCTATAAGGTACTTCAAATTCTTTGTTATCCACTTTGGGTCATTAGTATTCGATCTATTCAATTTGTATGGTATACTACGTTCCTGTGCTTTGTTTAGAATATTCTTAAATAAGTTATATATTGAATCCACATCAAAATCCCCATTTACGTCACCTATCGCTGGGTTCATGTCTCGCTCCAAGACCGGCCCACACCGCATACTCAAGACTTTCCAATCAATTTGAGCCAAAAAAATTCTTAGGCTATTAAAATCAGCTTTTCGAAAATCTGGCACTTTAACAGAATTTTCTCCTACAGGTCTATTCCATTCTATGCTAAATCTGATTTCTTTGTGATCACTGTTCCCTAGCTCACTCCCTATTTCGATGTCATTAATTTGTGTTTCCCTGTTAGTTAGCACTAAATCTAAAATATTATTTTCCCGTGTTGGTTCCTTAATGTGTTGCGTAAGAAAGCAATCGTCAATTAATTCTAGAAAATCTTCTGCTTCACTATTCCCTGTTTTGTTCAACCAGTTTATTGCACTAAAATTAAAGTCACCCATGACATAAATACTGTTAGATCTAGATGCCCTAGATATTTCATCCCATAGATGCTTTGCTTCCATTCTGTCTAAATTTGGTGGCCTATATATAAATCCTATTATAATATTATTTGCTTTTTCGTTTAATTCTATCCAAAAAGTTTCTGTGTGTGGCTCAGTTTTGATTCCCTCTTTGAGACTACATTTCAAATGTCCCTAACATATATGGCTACTCCACCTCCTCGTCTAATATATCTATCTGTGTGAAATAGTTTAAATCCATTTATTTGATATTCAGCTAATAGTTCTCTATTTTCTACATTCATCCATGTTTTGGTAAGTGCAATAATATCTATTTTTTCTGTGCAGACAAGAGCATTTAATTCGTTAATTTTATTTCTTAGACTTCTACTGTTAGTGTAATATACCCTAAGTGAATTGTTATTTTGAGGCCCTTCTGTTTCCCTGATCATTTTGCCAATTCCTTTCTCCCACAAACACATACTTTTATTACCTCCTTCCTCCAAATCAATTCCCATACCTCTATCTACTAACAGTTTAAACCCAAACAAACACCTCTAACCACTTCTTTCAACGAGTTCGCAACAGCAACAACCCCAGCTCTCGATAGATGCACCCCATCACGAGCATACATTTCATTTCTTCCATAGAAGTGTTCCCAGTTGTCTATGAAAGATATTGCATTTGATTTGCAATATCTTTCCAGCCGGTAATTGACACCAAGTGCCCTCGACATCCATTCATTTCCCACTCCCTTTCTTGGAAGAACGCCACATATGATCGGGATTCCTCCCTTGCTCCTAACTAATTCAATGGTTGTCCTGAATCTCTGTATTAGTTCCTCACTCCTAACTCGTCCAACATCATTATCCCCTGCACTAATACAAATAATGGGTTTGTTCCCATTTCCCGTCATAATATCATTCATGTTTCCAACAATATCACCAATTCCAGCTCCCGAATAGCAAACCCTTAATCTGTTCCCCCTATCACTGACAAAAAATTTCGACTATAACTATATCACAGGTTACAGCTGACTGTATAGCGAAGTGTCCGCACTGACTTTAAGAGTGTCAATGTTTTTATTGGTCCGCCCCTCCTGTGTTCAAAAATTCTGAACAAAATAGCAGAACATAATTTTCCATAGCCGTTTGTTCTGGGCTTAGACAATCACACAGGAGGCTTTGATTTTAATTACTGACCAAGTTATAGAATAGAATTTTCATATATCCCTATACCAGAATAATTTTTAATTTAAATCTGTTTTTCAACATGTAAACAAGTGTTGTGATTTTAAATCTGTGTTTCAACATTTAAACCATAAGTGTCCAGGTTTGCTATATAAAAGTGTTCAGAGCCACTTTATCTTTTTACCAATTGTTCATATTGATTAATTTAAAAAGAAACCGATGCTGATACCGATAGTGGGGTTTGCTAATTTTGGGGTCGTGAGGGGCTGATACGATTAAGGATTAGTTAGTAAGTAAGGCTGTTAAGATTTATTGGGTAAGTAGACCGCTCCGAGTTGATTGGACTGGGTACCTTACTCGACCCATTGATTTTTTTTTTAGATATATACAAGAATTGTTACATTCTTGTACAGCCACTTGTACGCGATGCGTTTCGGGCAGGTCCCTGGAATACGATCCCCGCCGCGAAGAATCGTTTTTACAACCAAGTACCCAGTTTACTGTTGAGTTAAACAGAGGCTGCAGTTAAGGATTTGCGCCCAGTAAATCCTCCCCGGCCAGGATACGAACCCATGACAAAGCGCTCGCGGAACGCCAGGCGAGTGTCTTACCACTACACCACGGAGACTGGTCAACACCTCTGAATTGATTCAGAGGTGTTGGGACCCACCATACTCTCAACAGCAGTTTCTTGCGGGCTGTCTGGGCGGATTTATCTGTGGGACGCCAGGAGATTTATCCGAGGGCGTTATTAGACAACCCAAAACGCTAGGAAAAACGTTAAATTCGTGAAGGTGGTTGAGGCTGCTGAGGGACGGGGCTGGTATACTACCTAGCACCGACTCAATGACTAAGTGATCGCACACTTAGTGGAGGTTGAGTCGTGTCTAGTCTAATTGTTGCCGAAAGCAGAGTGCTGCTCTGTTGGAACCTAGGTGGTTGCGACCCGTAGGCTAGGCGCGGTACGGCGAGCCAGTAGGAGCGAATATAGGATTAAGTAGAGTAACAAACAAATACCTATTTGATATTCCAAGAGTACGACTTAATCAAACTAGAAATGCTTTACAAATCAAGGGACTTCGAATGTGGAATGACCTTCCAAATTATGTTAAAGACTGTACCTCTCCCAACCAGTTTAAGATAAAAACTAAGTACTACCTAATTAACTCTCTGTAACCTACCTCACCCCCAAAATGTCAACCAATGTCTACTATTTTAAACAATGCTGTTTGTTGACCAAATTGTATTTTTGCCTTTTTCTGCCATGTTTCCCCCCCCCCTTTTTCATTTTTTTTCTCAACACAATTTATACTTTAATCTCAATTAGTATTAAGTTTTAGTCTTAGTGTTTTTCCTGCCCGAAACGCTTTGTGTAATAGTGGCTTTAGACATTGTCAGTCAAGACGTCGTCGTCTGACGCTGTTGAGTGCACACTACGCTCCTCACTCTAAGCTGTATTTCAGCCCTCAAACTACTGCTAGATGATGTAGACCACCACCCACAGGCAGCTAAGTACATGGAGTTCAAGCATGTTATAGCACAACCAAAGTAACCAATCCAAATCAACCCATTCCATCTCAAACAAATTTCAAAACAATCCTCTATGGCTGTGAGTACCAGTGCATGCTGCCCGCCTCTGCCCGCCACCGCACTGCCTAACGCAAGTTTCTTCACAACATATACCCCCAGTCCATTCTCAACCATTCATGTCTCCTAAAAACATGACTGCGCAGGGAAATAAGAGCAACAAAGCCCCTAACAAGGCATCCATCCTGACCAACTCTGACAGCCTTCGTGTTTCTCCGTCTGGAAGCTCTGGGATCCGCTTCGGCGGTGCTGCCCTCCCCTCTACCCCATCACTGAGCCAGGGAGCGGTGTCCTCTCAGTCCTCTCCTACTTCCATGCTTCCATCCTACTTTACGAAATTCAAGCGTGCTTCTGGTCCCTCACTGGATTTCCCTAACTGGACCGAGAATCAGAGGTTCAAAAAGTTGTGCCTATTCCTTGAGACTCAAAATGCGATCATCCTGACTCTTCAAACTGAGAATCAAGCGAACGTCGCGAGCCTTCATGAACAACAAGAAATAACCCTTCTCCGGGAGGATATTAGAAGCTTTAAGGCTAGCCAAGATCAACTCCAGCATGACTTGAATGATCTCCGCGAGGAAAATATGCGTCTAAAAACTGATGAAGCCATAAAAAAACAAGAGGAAGCTCTCAACAAAATGACTGCATGTATCGGTACATTACCCGCCCAATATTCCATCTCCCAGGATGAACAGGACCAGCAAAAGCTGCTCGACTCTGTTATTGTGTTGTCCCAAGTTATTCCCCTGGAACGTGAAGGTGAAAAGTGTATTGAAATAGCTCATGCTCTCATAAAAGATGAGTTGAGTGTCACTCTAAAGAAAACAGACATTATTGCTGCCTACAGAGTAGGCAAAAAGAATTCATCAGATCCAAACCAGCGAAAAATTTGCCTCAAACTCGCTTCCCAGTCCACAAAATCGCATCTTGTCCGGACAGCTGCATCCCAACGAAAGGGAATCTACATCAACAAGTGCTTGACTAGGAAAAGACTGCATCTCCACCGCCTGCGTCAAATCCGTAAACAAAACTCAGCGGCGATACATCAGTGCTTCGTTAGAGATGGCGTGATTAAAGTGAGAAAGACCTCAGAAGGAAAAATGTTTACAATTGCTAATGAGGATAACCTCAACACTTTCCTCACCCAATGTGGTTTGTCCCACCTTAGTATCCCTCTCATTGAGTCAACATAATTAACCCCCCTTAAACATAGTGCGGGCTAAGTATCCAAAGTCTCTTTGTTAAACCTTTTTTAAAGTAAATTTTAACTTAATTTATATTATTCAGTTATTGGACTTAATTGAGTGCATTAATATTTTCTCTAGTTCTTATTAATTATAGGATCATAACTAAACTATTTATGGTTAATAATCATTACATTAAATTTGCCTATGTTTATTATTCAACTTTTCTTTGCTTTCATTTATTATCTAGGTTGTCTAGCCTCGCCATACTCCCTTACTCCATTGTACCCCTGGCTTTGCCTGTGTCTCAAAATGCAAATTATTACTTAGTGTTCTTGAGAGTACTTGTAAGCAATCTACCTCATTTTTCTTTTTCTTTTCTTTTCTGTTCATTTTGTGTTTGTCTTGTATAGTCTTGTTTATATTTTTATTTTCCCCCCTTTTATATCAAAATTTTGTTTTGTAATTGCCATTCTTGCCTTGTTTTCCTACAACCAGCCTTCTTATGCAAACAAATATAGACCCAGAACTAAACCTCTTATCCACTATCTATGACAATCATCACTTTAATGATCAAAATTGCAGACATTTTGCAGCTCATGATGTAAACAATGTATTACACATAATCACAATATCACTGTACATAACTAGAATCTAAGATCACTTAGCAAACACTTCGATGATGTTAGTGCCTTGATTGAAACTATTGACAACAAATTCTTTTTTATTATACTTACTGAGACGTGGCTAAAAGAGGATATTACTCAACTCTTTAACATGACAAACTACCCAGCAATTCACAACTGTCGACCAATTCAGAGAGGTGGTGGTACTGCTCTTTACTACCACCAAGAACTAACATGCTTAAAAGTAATTAGAACTAGAGACTACTGTGGGGAGTATATCTTCGCCAGTTTCAGAGTCAAGGGTGCCGAGTCTGTCCTGTCTGTGGGTGCAATCTATAGAATTCCTAACACTGATGTGTCCGAATTCAACTCTAATCTTAGAAATCTAATACTAGATAACAGACTGAGCAAAAACCATCTAATTATCGCAGGGGACTTTAATATTGGCCTCTGCGAGCCTGAAAACCCTACTGCTGCCAGCATCCTCAACTGTATGAATTCATGCTTCCTCATACCCTTAATCACGAACCCTACTAGAATCACTGATAGTACTGCCTCAGCTCTTGATCACATCTG